>JAVHLV010000431.1:0-47548 GCA_036785495.1 Colletotrichum neosansevieriae
TATATAATTTATAGTAGATTTTAGAAACTTAATACTTTATACTATTAGCCTCTATTAAATAAAGAAAGATATTTACTCCTTTTTACTTAGTTAATAAAAATTATTACTAAATATAAATCCTACTTTTTTCTAACTATACTAACTTTCCTCCTATATTCTATAACTACTATAACTATAAATAGGTAATTTATCCTTTTAATTATTATAGTAATTATCTATACTAATCTCTACTTAAGCTATAACTTCTATATATATAAAAATATAGTATAGAGCTATTACTATTAATAAGAAGCTTATTATAAATAAGAAGACTTCTATTAAAAAGACTGCTACTAAGAAGACTACTATTAAAGTTACTAAGAAGTTATAATACGTTAAAGGGATTTAACCCCTTAAGTATATAGATAGGCTTAAACGTGCTTAACGCGTTTAAGCTCCTTAATGCACTTAATGCGTTTAATACACTTAATATGCTTAACGCATTAAACGTGATAAATATAATAAAGGCTCCTAGAGCATTTATTGCTTTTAAGGAGAGATCCTTTATTTATTTATATTATATTTTCACTTAATAATATATTCACCCTAGTAAGCTATATTAAATAGTAGTATAACCTTAATAGTTACCTATTACTCTTAACCTGAGGAAGATAGTTAACTCTATATTAATAGTTAACCCTGTTAAGTTTAAGTAGGCTCTATCTTATAGTTAATCTTATAAGATAGTATAGTAATAAGACTACCTCTAAACTCTTCCTTTAACTAGGAATATTCTATAGAGATATTAAACCTCCTATATATAAAAAGATATCTTACCTATTATTACTTAATTATAATATTAAGAAAGCACTTAACTCTAACCTCTCTAAGCCTATTAACTATATAGTAATTACTAATTTTATAGTAATAGTAAAAAGATATCTAGAGAAGTTTTATATAACTTTAATACTAATAGAGTATATATTACTTAGATTAGTAACTAAGATAACTATTACTATAATAGTTAAAGAAAACTATATATACTATCTATTAAATAGATATAGCTACCTCTATTATATATTCCTTTAAAGGGATATATATATAACTGCTTAATAATTTTAGAGAAAAGTTACTAAAGCATAGATAAATAATCTATAGTTATTTACTAATATAGTATAGTAATAGTATTATCTTAATACTCTATATTATAATTATTATATTAAGCTTAAATATACTAAGAGATATAAACTAAACCTTATACTACCCTTTAGAGAGGATAGAAAGATAGGAGGCTATAAGACTCTAAAAACTAGTATTATAGAGAATATAGAAAATATAGAACTATAAGCAGAAAGTAATATTATATTCTAAACTTAGAGTTTTCTAGTAGTTTCTTTAACTCTAAAAGAGTATTATTAGTTTAGATAAAGCTTTTTAAATATCTTAATACTCCTACTTCTAGACTTAATCTTAGAAAGGTATAAAACTTTAACCTTATAAAGAAGTAGATTATTTATCTTAGAGCTAATAACTAAACTCTTCCTATTAATACTTAATAATATTAAAAACCCTATAGTAAATATAAATTATTTAGCTAAAGGACCTCTTAATTCTAAAATAGCTAAATTTCCTATACTAAGTAATAGCTAAAGCTATTATAGTTAGTCTAGTAGATAATAGTTCTAACTAGGCCTATTAGTATAATAGTTTTTACTAGAAATATTAATATTACTAAAAGAAATAGAACTAGTCTTACTAAAAGGTAAAGAAATAGTCTTACTTAAAGAAAAAGAACCTATTAAGGAGAAAATAACTAAAGTAAAACTCTCTAATAATAAAAGGCCTAAAGGTTTTCTATAAGACTAAAAGCAGCTAGTAGCACTTATAGGTAATCTAAGTAATAATAGTAATAATAGTAATTCTAATAATAAGAAGAGCTAAAAGAATAAGCCTAGAAGTAATAATAGTAAAAGCCTATAACTATTAAATAAGCTATAAGGGATAAGTAATTCTAGTAAAACCTTAAATAGAATTAGTATTAACTAAAACTTCCTCTTACTTCTTATTATAACTAATAAGAATAGCTTAGTATAAGTAATATTTAGCCTCTGGCCACTGCACAGTGATTTTACCTGCTTTGCAACAGACCTTCTATAAGGGTATAAGTATAGCTAAAGGCCTAGACCAGGGAAGAACAACAACTTTGCGCAATAATAGGTATATAGTGGTATATTAAGTATAACTTAGCTTCTTCTCTAATAGTATGGGAGCCCCTTTTAAAGTGTGCGTGCAAGGGTTCCGCAAGGGTTCAGCGCATATTTAGCGCTACTTACTAATACCCTTATAATTACCCCCCTCTCTAAGACCTTAGTCTCCAAGACTCAAATTAGCTCTTATAGGCTTAGCTGTGGGCTTGTTTAAATAATATCCTATAATAATTTAATCTAATTATCCAAATATCTAAATACCACTTATTTTAGCGTTATTTCAGTGCTTATTTAGTAAAGGTTATTGCAATATAATAGGGTTATTGCAAACTTAACATATACCTATTAATTATCATTATTTTCAGCACCTCTTCAGCGCACATTCAGTAAAAGTCATAGTATAATAGGGTTATTATAAACTTAATATATACCTATTAAATATCTATATAGGATTATCATAAACTTAACATATACCTATAGTAAATATAGTATAGGGCTATTATAAACTTAATATATACCTATAACTATATAATATAATATCTAGCATAGGGTTATTATAAACTTAATATATACCTATAACTATTATATATCTTAGATTAACACCGAGAATATACTAATTATACGCCAAATAACAGCTATATAACTGTGGTCTTCTACTATAACCATAATTAATAGTTATCCTCTAACAAATTAAGGTATTTAACCTCTTTAGTAGTCTATATAGTATTTATAGATACCTTTAGTAGTACCTTTATTAGTACCTTTAGTGCTAGATTACTACTAGCTTAGTAATAACAGTCCTCTATATACCCCTTCTAGAAGCAAATAATATAAATATAGTTCTTCTAGTACTTATCTATAATATAGCCTATATAACTATATATTATATAATCTCTAGGCTATACAGTCTTTATAGGCTATTTAGTCTCTAATACTTTAGTAATAGTATACTGCTTATAGCATAGTTTCTAGGCTCTCTTAGCAGCTATAGCTATATCTAGCAGCTTCTAGTTATTAAACTGCTACTACTCTAGGTCCCTCTAAACCTATAAGCTTAAGCAGTAAAAGAAGAAAAAAGCTAGTATATAGCTATCCTTATAGAGTATTCCTAACACCTATAATATTACTAACTACTTAGCAAAGAAGCAGAGAGGGCTCTAATCCCCCTATCAGGCCTTATAGAATAGGCTATATAACTACTACTCTTAGAGGGCTAGGTTAATATAGGATTAGCAAGCAAACACTAAGAAGTTAGCCTATATAGCCTTATAGCTAAGAGTAGGGGTATAGTTTTGCTACTATATTTAGAGCATAGGTGAGACCTTTATAAGTGCTTACTATATATAGTAGCTATTAGAGGCATCATAGAGGGTATTTATATCCTATATAGCAGTAAGCTAATCTGCTACTTATATAGGAGTAGAATCCTCTTTAAGAGTAGTGCAGGAGTAGGCTAGAGGGTGCTTATATTAGTGCGCAGTTAGCGTGTAGGTAGTGAGGGCTTATAGGAGGTCTGTGTAATTATAACCCTAGTATTAGACAATATGCAAGAGTTCTCTGATAACTATATTACTTAAGGGCATAGTTAAGGGTGTAACTATATTAGTAGTTATTATAGTGGGCATAGGTATAGTGGATAAGGCTAGTAAAAAATTTTCACTATTAGTGCTAATATTAGCAATAGTGTAGCAGGTAGTTAGGCGTATAGTCATTATTCCAGGCCAGTCTTCTTAAGATAAGGTAGAAGTTATATAATTATAAGGGTATAAGTATAGCTAAAGGCCTAGACCAGGAAAGAACAACGACTTTGCGCAATAATAGGTATATAGTAGTATATTAAGTATAACTTAGCTTCTTCTCTAATAGTGTGGGAGCCCCTTTTAAAGTGTGTGTGCAAGGGTTCTGCAAGGGTTTGGCGCACGTTTAGCGCTGCTTACTAATACCCTTACACCTTCTAACTCCGCGCTGCGCCTCCTGACAATACATACAGCCTTCGGTCACGTGATCGTAACTATCCTAACCATAGCCGCACTTATACGTGCCTATCTGTCAGCTTACAGCCTTATAATCCTCAACTTCGCAGTTTAATAATAATATCTATTAACTTGTCCTCTCGCCTATCACCTGTGCTGCTAATACTATCTCTATTACTGCTTTGTCTGCTAGCAGTCCTCTTATTTAATTAGGCTAGCTAACACCTTTATAGCTATGCTATTATTAGTAATACTCTCTCTGTTTTATTAGCACAAGCTATACTTACTAATAAGCCCTATAGGGCTGCCTTAACCTTAGTATTATAGAGGGCCTATTTAAAGAAGGGCTAATATATAGGGTGTGTAATAACCTAATTAACTTCTAATACTATATTTGCTCGTTTATATATAATATTATTATATATCTAGTTATCCCCTATAGGGGTATTAATAAGGGCTCTTTTAAGAGCTATACTAATAATATACTATTAGTGTTATCCAGGCTGCTTAATAAAACAGAGTGTTTTATTAATTATATTAATACTAAAATCTTATATAATCTTTTATATATTGTTAATATTAATAGGTATACCTTATATATAGCTAGTATATTAATATACTAGATCTAGTACTAATATCTTAGAGGACTTATTATAGGTTATAGGATAAGGATAAGAAAGAGAGATAGGTATAAAGCTTTGCTTATAGAGCTTTTTATGCTTCTAGCTATAAGAACCTCTTAGAAGGTTAAGAAGTTATCTCTTATATATATAGCACCTTACTAGAAGGTTAACCTTTAAGTAAAAAGTTATTAGATATCTTATATAGTAGTGTTCACTTTGCTAAAAGGTTTACCTTTTAGGCGTTTTTTACAGCACCTTACTAGAAGGTGTTTCTAGGCTATAAAAGCCTTAGTAGCCTACTTAGCTCTAATATAATTAGCCCTATTATATATAGTATAGCATTACCTGCACTATTACTATTTTACTAGTCTATTTAGCTAGAATATATATCTAACTTTATATAAGGGTTTGCTTGCTAGCAGGAATATATTAGGTTCCTGTATTATTATCCTTAACTAGTAGAGGGTATAGGTTAAAGTGCCTCTATAGTGTTTTCTGAATTATGCCTATAAACTGGGTGAATTTGTTATAGTCTTTTTTGCGGGGGGCTGCGTTGTAACTACAAACTTAATAAGTAATATTTAGAGCCTAAAATAGCAAATTAAAATAATCTATATTATAGTTTAAGACTAATATAATTAGCTTATTTAACCCTCTACTATATAATAATAAAGTAGATAATATATATATTAATAGTAGCTCTAAGATAGTTTACTAGAATATTTACTGCTTTATTAATACTATTAATAGCTATATAGAATCTAATAATAGTAACTTAGTAATAGTAGTACTTAACCTCTACTATATCTTATTATAGTATATATTAGATTAGTATTATATAGATCTAATATAAGAAGAGAAAGCTAATCTTAGAGATCTATTATATAGACTATTATACTAGAAAGAATTACTCCTTAAATGCTTCTATCTTTTATATAAGATTATAAAATCCTACCTAGTAAGGAAATAGTATATCTTATATAATATATATAAATACTAAGATATCTAATACTAGATAATAAAAATTACTTACCTTTATAAGAATACTGAGAAAACTAAATAGAAAACACTATTAATTATATATAATAAGATAGATATAGAGCTTATAATTAGAATTCCCTAACTAGATAGAAATATAAACTATAATATATTTATTATAGATCTCTCAAAAATAATACCTAGTTAGTATAAGATAGTTACTAAGGGATTATAGCACTTATTAGTCTAACCTCTAACTAAACTATCTTAAACTAGAACTATAGAAATATATACTATATAAGGGGAACCTTTAAGAAATATCTCCTTATCTAGTTACTACCCCTATTACCCTAGATTTATAGAAGCTAGGCTATTATTATCCACTCTTCTAAAACCTATATAATAAACTATAAATATTTCTATAAAACTAATATCTTTATATACTAGACTAAGCCTATTATAGAAAGATATTTATTTTAATTAGTAATAAAATCTAGAAAGAATATAAGATTAATATAATTAATATATTTAATATAACTAATATCTATAATAACCTAGTAAGGCTATAGTATATAACACTAATATAGCTAATACTAACCTATAGGAATAAAATCCTATATCTTTTTCTAAGAAAAACTTTAATTATATTTAGTATTATAAAGCTAATAACTCTATAAATAAAGAGAAATCTATTATTAGCATAGATAATAAGAATAATAAATAGAATTAAGAAGACTATACTAAGCAAATTAATATAGCTATATAATCTTTATAGTATAGCCTATAAACTCTAGAATATCTTTCCTAATATAAGAATAAGTACCTAGTATTTAATATTAGTATATTTTAAAACTTACTCCTTAAAGATCTAGGAGTTTGCTTATATAATACCTATCTCTATTAGTCTAAACTATATCTAGACTTTAATAGAATCTTTGCTTATTAAACCTTATTCTCTCTCTAGCCTAATATAATAATTCTAAGCTCTATTAAGCTATAGTAGTATACTAGTATATACTTATATTAATATATATATACTAAGATTATTATTTATAGTTATTATAATAGATAACCTATTATTATATATATTAATATAGGAGCAAACTATTCTATTATTAGTAAGATATATCTCTACTAATTTTATATTCTTATAAAACACTTAAAGATCTTTAAGCTCTAAGATATAGGAAGCTTAAAAATAATTACTTAGATAACCTTTATTAATCTTATATATAGCTAATACTTAAGCAGCAAAATAGTAATAGTAGAACTTTATATAGGTATCTAGCTTATACTATATCTTAATACTAGCTTACTAATAGGCTAAGATTTTAATATTCTAAATAGAGTTTGTTATAATACAGTTTATAGCACTCTTAGCCTTATAAGGCTATAGTAGCTATGCGCTATAGCGTGCAATTATGTAATTGTGCACTGCAGACTATTTCACTATGCTTTCTATATACACTAATCTATAGCTAAGATAGTTACTCCTTATAACTTGCCCTTACTCCTACCTATAGCTTATAATAGTTATAAGCCTAGCTCTATAGCTTATAAATACCCCTCTAACCTCTCTGAGTCTAGGAAAGGGTAAACAGCTTTTCTCCTATTATCTTTTGCCTATTTAAAATAACCTTATAACATTTAAAACCTTTTCAAAGTAGCCTTATAATAATAGCTATATACTTTTTGATAACCTTCTCTCTAAAAGTAAGGCTCTAGGGCCCTGCTAACTAGCCTTACTAGTACCTTAACCTATACTTATCTATATAGAGCAAGGATATTTAGAAGTATCTTAATCCTGATAGCCCTGATACTAGGAAGCTTTCTAATACTCTTAAGAGTACTCTAACTATTTAGGAGTTTATAGATAAGTATAATAAATACCTCTAGGCTAAGTATAAGGCTAATCTTATTAAGTATAAAGCAGCCCTCTAAAAGCAGAAAGCTAAGGAGAATCCCTCTTAGATACTCTGCAAAACTACTAAGTGTAATAACTCTGTTAATATTATTAAGAGTGAGGAGTCTAATACTTTCTAATAAACTAGTAGAGTAGGTCTTACTACTTCTAAGCTTATAAAGCTAATTCTACTAACTCCTATTAAGTATAAGGATATCTGAAATAAGTAGAGCAATATGCTTAAGTACCTCTCTGCTAATAGTATAAACCTCTTATTATAGATTACTTTATATTATAACTATTAGGTACTTATCTATTAGACTATAGATATGGTTTACCTCGAGGTAGCAGGGATAAAGCTTAATAATAAGAATAATAAGTCCCAGATTAACCTTTAGAATATACTCTATCTCCTTAAATAGCAACTTACCTGTTCTAATAATAGTATATAGGAATAAGTATACTAAGATTATAAGGATATTCTAAAATATACTAAGCATACTACTTAACCTGCTAAGTAGTACAGAGAGTAGCACTATCTCTATAAGCTAGTAGTAAGCTAGAATATTACTAATACTAAAAGAAGCTATAGTAGATATGCTTTTCTTAAGGCAGTATATTATAGAATAGCTCCTACTTAGGCCTAGAACTAGCTGGATTTAGTTACCTAAGTAGAAGAGATTAGAATATTCTGCCTCTTACTTAAAGAGCTTAGAATTATCCTTACTGCTAAGATCTATAGTAAGCTAGCTACTACTAAGGGTTCTAGCAGATTGCTTAGAGTATATGCTACTCTTATAGGCTGCTCTAACTTAGAGGATCCACCTTAAGCCTTATAGACTGCTTTAGATGCTTCTTTTCTGGTAGTAATACCTAATAAGATTTCTAGCTGCCCCTGCAGATAATACTATAAGTGGACTCTGTGGGACTGTAACTACGTTTAATAGGTATTTATAGGCTTACTAAAAGATAGCTTTAAGGATTATAAGATATTAAAGAATAAAGTATAGTATATATAGGAGATAGTAATATCTCTATAGTAGGGATATATCTATAATAACCTTATATATATAGGGTGGATTATAAAGGAATCTTAGAAGAGCAGTTAGTATTTATCTAGCTATAACTATAGTAGATACTATAGTAGTGGCTAGAGTGGGCGTGGTAATAGGGGTGGCACTAGTAATAAAGAGTAACTTTCTAATAATGTTTCCTGCTATATTATTAATTAAAGCCTTTTTAAAGATAAAAGCTAAGTAATCTAAGTTTATTTTATAGTGTTTATATTCTTTAAGGGACTGTATACTCTCTCTAATAGTATTATTCTAGATAATTATAGGGCTCTCTATATTATTAATAATAAGAGAAAGCTAGTTTCTAGTATCTTTATATACTTATATAATAATAAGGTGATTAAAGTTAGTAGTATAAGCATACTAATTATTAGGAGGGGTACTTAGATTATCTAGGATATATTTAAAGATACTTTAATAGGTAAAAAGAGTGTTCTAACCTTAAATAATATTACTGTTATTAAAAATATATATACTAATATTATCTTAGAAGTGCTCCTCTTTAAGATAGGTATCTAGTATAATAGCTATAACTGCTCTTTATAGTTTAGTAAGCTAGGTAAGTCTACTTATATAAAGCAGCTACTATATAAGAGTAACCTGGTTTTCTTTAAATATAACCCTATCTCTGCCTGCCTACCTAGTCTAAGTATTCCTATAAGTAGTGCAGGTATTATAGCTCTCTTAAATAACTAGAAGCTAATATGCCCCTTATATTACTATGCAGCTAAAAGGTCTGATAATATATAACTATAGTATCTCTAAGCTAGTTACCTAGATTAGAGTGCTCTTAAATGCTTTATGTATAATACTTAGGGGGTGAGGATTAAGACTCTATTATATATTTAATATGAATTTTATGCTTAAGTGTATACTAAGCAAGTTATCTTATATAGTATATTTAAGGCTAGATCTCTCTATCCCTACTACTATATAGCTTAGGATCTCTTTAACTACTAAAAGCTTAGCAGACTATATACCTAGATACTTCTTATTAAAGATAAGTATAGTGGAAGACTTTTTAGAATTTCCCTGATCTTAAAAGAGTATAATAAAGTGTTTAAGGTATTCTAGATATTTAAATGCTAGGTATAAAGATAGTGGGGACTTATTATCTATAAGATCTGCTATAATATTAAGTATACTATTATTACTATATAAGGCTTTACTTAATATAAATAATAGGTAGAGAAGCTTGGAATTAATCTTAAGCTCCTACTAGTAAATACTAAGGAGCTTATAGGTGGTGGAGAGTGTGCTGGCTTAGAAATTATCCTAAAAGCGCTTATAATGCTAACTGCTACTCACCTATCTAAGTACCTTATCTTAGAGGCTTAGAGAGTAGCAGTCTTTATCTTTAATATTAGCCTATATGCTATAAATAACTAGTAAAGCCCTATTTAGATAGAACTTAAGTGGTTCTAGAACTACTTCTAATAGTAGTAACTAGACTTTATGCTTACTATACACTAAGACCTATACCTATACTAGGGAGGCTTATATGCTTATAGTTACAGAGCTTACCCCCTTAAAGGGAGTTATAAAAAAGGTATTAGGAGATACTATTATAAGGTTAACTCCAGGGCTTATCTTAGATACCTTATAGGATATATGCTAGAGATATATAACCTATATAGGATCTGGGTTTCTGTGCTTAACCAGGTTATTATTATATATAATATATGCTTTGATAAGTTAAAATTCTACTCTCTAGATAATAAGAAGGAGGCTATAGACGTCCAGAGCACCTAGATAATTATTAACAAGGTTAAAATACCTATTAAATCCTCTAATATAGTTTTTAAGATTTTGGAGGTGCTTAACAAAGCAAATAGTAACCTTATAATAAATAAATAAACTACTAGTGGGCTTAAGTTTTCTATGCTAGCTGCTTCTTATAGTTTGGAAGTGCTTTATATTACTGCTATAATATAGTTTAAGGGTATACTAGCTAGAATATAGAGAGGACTGCTTACTTCTAAATAAACTTCTAATTCTAAAAGTATGCTGGGATTAAGTTTAGATACTTCTATAATACTAGAGCCCTACCCTGAAGTGTAATATGCTATTACTAAGAGTATAGACCTATATCTATCTGTTTTAAATGCTTGAGAACTGGCTACTTAAGTGTCTATGAAAGAGGAGAGCTTATAGTAATCTGGATAAGACTCCTTCTTAGCAGCTAAAATAGATTTCTAATCTGCCTGTTATTAATACTAATAAATTAATTATAGGCTTCTAATATAACGGAGCACTAGAGAGCAGCGCCTAAGAGTTCTTATAACTCTTTATTTAGAAAAGAGCTTACTAGATAACTGCTAGAATGCTTTCTTTATAACCTTTATGCCTAATTAGTATAAAGCTATTATAGAAAGCACTCTTAGGTATAAGACTCTATACTCTACTATTATAGTGTGTTTATAGGATAACTCTGAGATATATCTAAATGCTAAGTAGAAAATAATATATTTTATAGAAAACCTCTTAAAGCCTCTAAGTAACTATTTTAAAGCTAGAAAGCTAAGAGAGCTACTCTAAGGTATATTTTAAGAGGCTATAAATAAGGAAATTAATAAGCTTATAGTTAAGGGGACCTGGTATATTATTAACTAGTTTAAGATATATTTAAAGCCTCTTTCCTTAAAGTGGGTATATACCTATAAGTTTTAAGATAACTGCCTTAATACCTGTAAAGTGTAAATTTATATAAGAGGGGATATATAAGATACCTCCTCTCTTAGCTTAACCTATACTACTATACTTATAGCCTGAAGCTTATATATAGTAGTGGTAATTACAGCCTAGTTTAACTATAAAATACTGTAATTTGATATTATTAATATATTCCTAAACGTGGATATTAACCTAGATAGAGAGCTAGTTACCTGCTACCTTCTAGATAGCTTTAAGTAAGCTAGTAAAGTTATGGAGCTTAATAGAGCTCTGTATAGCTTAAAGGATATGCTTCTTTTATGGTATAAGGAATTTTCTATAGCTTTATATAAGCTTAGGCTCTCTCTATATAATAAGGAGCCCTGCCTTTTTTAAGATAAGTACTATAAGGTTCTGCTTCTGTTCTATATTAATAATATCCTTGTTTTGTTCTATTAAGACTATGCTTTTAAAGCTTAGAAGCTTATATGAGAGATTAAGAAACTATATAAACTATGTGAACTGGGCCCTATTAAATAGTACTTTGGGATATATATTGTGTGAGACTGAGCGGCTAAAAAGATTTACCTGGTTTATAACTAGTATATTAAGACTATTATAGAGTGTTTTAGCCTCTATAATAGTATTGCTCTGAGCACTCCTATACTAGTTGCTAAGCTTATAAAGAACTCTGGTAAGGCTACTGCTATAGAAGTAAAGAACTACTAATTGCTTATTAGAAGTATCCTATATATAGTGATAATAATATATTTTAAAGTAGCCTTTACTATAGTATAACTCTCCTGCTTCCTTATAAATCTAAGTATATAGCACTTTGCTATAGCAAGGCAGTATATATAGTATCTCTATATAACTTGCTACCTTATAATCTGCTATAGCAGCTTAGGGGGTGATAAAGAGACTTCTATACTACTAATTGCTAGTAATGCCTTATTTGCTGATAATAAAGAGATATATAGGTTATTATAAGGCTATATAATAATACTCTTTAGAGGTGTAATTTAGTGGAAAGTAGCCTGTTAAGTAATAGTTATAATATTAATAACTGAAGCAGAGCTTCTAAGCTTTAAGTATACTGCTAAAGAGATAATAGCCCTTTAAAGGCTATACTATAACCTTGCTTTGGAGCTTAGAGATATTTAGAAAGTCTATTATAATAATTAGTAGACTATATAACTAGTAGTTAGAGAGGGAGAGTATATTTTAATCTGCTTATAGTATATTAATATTTAGAATATATAGCTATGCTAAGAGTATATAAAGGGCACTTTTAAAGTGCTCTATATGCTTATAGATAAGATACTAGTAGATAGGCTTATAAAAAGCCTCTTCTAAGCTAAGTTTAAACACTTCTAAGTGCTGCTAAATCTAGTAGATACTTACTATATTATTATAATAAAGGGGAAGTAAGTTTAAGAGCATAGAATAAAGCTCTATTAGGCTTAAAGGCTAGCAGATATTATTTACAGGGCTGTAGCCCCTCTGCATATAATAGCTAGGCAGAAAAGCAATTCTTATAGGTATACTAGCTCTGGGTATACTAGCCCCACACCTCCCTGAATACTAATAAGTAAAGGGTATTAATACCTAAAGGTATATATTTAATAATAGGAGTGCTCCTTAGTGTGGATAGTTATAATAAGGTGGTTAATAAAGCTATTAGCTATGCTAGTAGGCAGCTTATAGAGAGCTAAAAGGCTTACTAAGTGAGTATATATGCTAGTAATAGTACTACTAGAAAGAGTAGTAGCTATAGAGACCTGCTAAGAAGGGCTAGCTAAAGCTAGCTCTCCTATAGCAGCCTCTAGGTGTATAATAACCTAGAGCTTCTCCTCCTCCTCCTGCTCCTCTTTTTCCTCTTTCTCCTTCTCCTCCTCCTTTTTAAGGGCAGTCTAGAGGACCTAGTACTAATAGGTAAGGGCCTAGATAGATAAGTTAGCACTGCGCTAAATTATTTTATATGCACCTATATATAAGCGTGGAATACTTATAACTTAGTTATTACTATTATAGGCCTTATAGTAGTGCTTATAGGGTATAATAGTAGTAGTGGGGAGGGGTTAGCAGTTATAGCTAGCTAGATAGTAGTAGCAGTGCTTGCTAGTATTATAGAAGCAGTAACTAAAGCTCTTACTTATAAGTAGTAAGTATATATAGCTATAATATAGGTGCTCTATTAGCTTACTAGCTCCCTCTAGGATAGTGGAGGAAGTATGGGGCTTCTTAGTAGAGCCTAGGGTCTTTTTGCTAGTAGCAGGGTTAGTCTTCTTCTTTAATATGCTATGATATATACTAGCTATAATCTTTGCCTCCTTAGGCTTATACTTAGGCTTCTCTGGACTATTATTAGTATTTCTAAACTGTGAGAAAGTAATATTATGAATATACTAATAGGCTCCTCCTTATCCTTATTCTCTTTCTCCTTAATAGAGGGGGTATGCTTATACTTACCTATAAGCTTCTTCTTAGAGGCTTTAGCCTCCTCTATTAGAAGGATATTATTAGCTTCTATAGTATTAAAAGGCCCTGCTAGATAGTAATAGTTACTAGAGGGGTTATAGGATAGTAAAATAAAAGACTTATACTTATTGCTCTTATTATTCTTAGCTTCCTCCTGCTTAGTAAGAGCAGCTAGCTGCTTCTGCTCTGCCTTCTTCTTAGCCTTACAGGTTGCCTTAGCCTTAGCAATATAGTTAGCAACTAGCACTACAGATTATTTATGCTTAGGGGCTATTTTTGATAATAGTGTTAATAGGTGTAGATAGTTCTGTATAAAGATAAGCGTTAGTGATAGTTAATAACGTGTATAATAATTTTTTTATATGCGTAAAGGGTTAACTTATAATTATTATAGTGTTCTGAGTAGAAGAAGGAGAAAAAATTAAGGTAGAAAGCAGTATAAGTAATAACTATGCTTACCTAGCTGCCTTTGCAGGTAGTTAAGTGCTACTAATAGGATTCTGTTACTTACTTAGATTATATTACTATTACTTAAGTTATATATTACTTATTTATACTCTTTAAAGTATTTATAAGAAATATTTTTATTTATTTTATACCTTTAAGGCTATTTATAATACTACTTTATCTCTTTTATATATATTTAAAAATAGTTATAGCTATATGTAATAGCAGATTGCTATATTAGCAATATTTGCTATACAGCTGGGGGGTGTATTGCAATATGGTTTATAGCACTCTTAGCCTTATAAGGCTATAGTAGCTATATGCTGTAGTGTGCGATTATGTAATTGTACACTGCAGACTATTTTACTATGCTTTCTATGCACACTAATCTATAACTAAGACAGTTACTTCTTATAACTTGCCCTTACCCCTACCTATAGCTTATAATAGAGTTAATATCTTAAACTTAGAATTATATATCTAAATTACCTTATATAATTATTATAAGCTATAGGTAGGGGTGAGGGTAAGTTATAAGGAGTAACTATCTTAGCTATAGATTAGTGTATATGAAAAGTATAGTGAAATAGTCTGTGGTGCATAATTATATAATTGTGTGCTATAGTGTATAGCTACTATAGCCTTATAAGGCTAAGAGTGCTATAAACTATATTATAATATACCTCCTAGCTATATAGCAAATATTGCTAATATAGTAATCTAGTCTTATATATAGCTATAACTATTTTTAAATATATATAAAAGAGATAAAGTAGTGTTATAAATAGCCTTAAAAGTATAAAATAAATAAAAATATCTCTTATAAGTGCTTTAAAGAGTATAAATAAGTAATGTGTAACTTAAGTAATAGTAATATAATCTAGGTAAGTAGTAGAATCCTATTAGTAGTACTTAACTATCTATAAAGGCAGCTAGGCAGTATAGTTTATTATTTATACTGCTCTCTGCCTTAATTTTCCCTTCTTCTTCTACTCAGAATACTATAATAACTATAAGTTAGCCCTTTATATATATAAAAAAATAGTTATATATATTACTAATTATTATAGATGCTTACCTTTATATAATACTATCTATATTTATTAATACCTATTAATATAATTATTAAAAATAGCTTCTAAGTATAAATAATTTATAGTGCTAGTTACTAACTATATTACTAAGGCTAAGATAATCTGTAAGGCTAAGAAGAAGGTAGAGCAGGAGTAGCTAGCTGCTCTTGCTAAGTAGGAGGAGACTAAGAATAATAAGGTTAATAAGTATAAGTCTTTTATTTTACTATTCTATAGTTCCTCTAGTAACTATTACTATCTAGCAGGGCCTTTTAATACTATAAAAGCTAATAATATCTATCTAATAGAGGAGGCTAAAGCTTTTAAAAAGAAGCTAGTATATAAGTATAAGTATACCCCTTCTATTAAGGAGAAAGAGGATAAGAATAAAGAGCCTGCCTATATATTTATAATACTCCTTCTATATAGCTTAGAGATACTAATAATAATCTAGAGAAGCTTAAATATAAGTCTAAGGAGGTAAAAATTATAGCTAGTATATATTATAGTATATCTAAGAAGAAAACTACCTCTACTACTAGTAAGAAGACTCTAGGCTCTGCTAAGAAGCCTTACACTTTTTCTACTATCCTAAAGGGAGCTAGTAAGCTAATAGAGCACCTATACTATAGTTATATATACTTGCTGCTTATAGGTAAGAGCTCTAGTTACTGCTTTTATAATACTAGTAAATACTACTACTACTACCTAGCTAGTTATAGCTGCTAACCCCTCTCTGCTATTACTATTATACCCTATAAGTGCTACTATAAGGCTTATAATAGTAATAACTAAGTTATAAGTATTTTATGCTTATATATAGGTGTATATAAGATAATTTAGTGTAGTGCTAACTTATCTGTCTAGGCTCTTACCTATTAGTGCTAGGTCCTCTAAGCTACTCTTAAAGAGGAGAAAGAGGAGGAGGAGTAGGAGGAGGAGGAGAAGCTCTAGGTTATTATATACCTAAAAGCTGCTATAGGAGAGCTAGCTTTAGCTAGCTCTTCTTAGCAGGTCTTTATAGCTACTACTCTTTCTAGTAATACTATTACTAGTATATATGCTTACTTAGTAAGCCTTTTAGCTCTTTATAAGCTGCCTACTAGTGCAGCTAATAGCTTTATTAACTACCTTATTATAGCTATCTATACTAAGGAGTGCTTCTATTATTAAATATATACCTTTAGATAATAATACTCTTTACTTTTTAGTGTTTAGAAAGATATAGGGCTAGCATACCCAGGGCTGGGGTGCCTGTGAGAATTGCTTTTTTTGCCTAGCTATTATATATAGGGGGGGCTATAGCTTTACAGATAATATCTGCTAGCCTTTAAGTCTAATAGAGCTTTATTCTATACTTTTAAGCTTGCTTTCCCTTTATTATAATAATATAGTAAGTATCTGCTAGGTTTAGTAGTACTTAAAAGTGTTTAAACTTAGCTTAGAAGAGGCTTTTTATAAGCCTATCTGCTAATATCTTATCTATAAGTATATAGAGCATTTTAAAAGTGCCCTTTATATACTCTTAGTATAGCTATATATTCTAAATATTAATATATTATAGGTAGGTTAAAATATGCTCTCCCTCTCTAACTACTAGTTATATAGTTTACTAATTATTATAATAGACTTTCTAAATATCTCTAAGCTCTAAAATAAGGTTATAGCATAGCCTTTAAAGGGCTATTATCTCTTTAGTATTATACTTAAAGCTTAGAAGCTCTGCTTTAGTTATTAATATTATAACTATTACTTAATAAGCTGCTTTCTACTAAATTATACCTCTAAAAAGTATTATTATATAGCCTTATAATAACCTATAAGTCTCTTTATTATTAGTAAATAATATATTACTAGTAATTAGTAGTAATAGAGTCTCTTTATTATTCCCTAAGCTGCTATAGCAGATTATAAGGTAGTAAGTTAAATAGAGATACTATATATACTACCTTACTATAGCAAAGTGCTATATACTTAGATTTATAAGAAAGTAAAAGAGTTATACTATAGTAAAAGCTACTTTAAGGTATATTATTATTACTATATATAGGATACTTCTAATAAGCAATTAGTAGTCCTTAACTTCTATAACTATAGTCTTACTAGAGTTCTTTATAAGCTTAATAACTAGTATAGGAGTGCTTAGATAGATACTATTATAGAGGCTAAAACGCTCTATAATAGTCTTAATATACTAGTTATAAACTAAATAGATCTTTTTAGCTGCTTAGTCTTATATAATATATATTCTAAGATACTATTTAATAGAGCCTAGTTTATATAGTTTATATAGTTTCTTAATCTCTTATATAAGCTTCTAAGCTTTAAAAGTATAGTCTTAATAGAATAAAATAAGGATATTATTAATATAGAATAGAATTAGAACCTTATAGTACTTATCTTAAAAAAGGCAGAGCTTCTTATTATATAGAGAGAGTCTAAGCTTATATAAGGCTATAAAGAATTCCTTATACTATAAAAGAGATATATCCTTTAAGCTATATAGAGCTCTATTAAGCTTTATAACTTTACTAGCTTACTTAAAGCTATCTAGAAGGTAGCAGGTAACTAGCTCTCTATCTAGGTTAATATCTATATTTAGAAATATATTAATAATATTAAATTAGAGTATTTTATAGTTAAACTAGGCTATAATTGCTACTACTATATATAGGCTTTAGGCTATAAATATAGCAGTATAGGTTAAGCTAAAAGAGGAGATATCTTATATATCTCCTTATATATAGATTTATATTTTATAGGTATTAAAGTAGTTATCTTAAAACTTATAGATATATATCTACTTTAAGAGAAGAGGCTTTAAGTATATCTCAGACTAGTTAATAATATACTAGATCCTCTTAGCTATAAGTTTATTAATTTCCTTATTTATAGCTTCTTAAAATATATCTTAAAATAGCTCTCTTAGCTTTCTAGCTTTAAAATAGTTACTTAGAGGCTTTAAGAGGTCTTTTATAAAGTATATTATCTTCTACTTAGTATTTAGATATATCTTAGAGTTATTCTATAAATATACTATAATAGTAAAGTATAGAGTTTTATATCTAAGAGTGCTTTCTATAATAGCTTTATACTAATTAGATATAAAAGTTATAAAAAAAGCATTTTAGTAGTTATCTAGTAAGCTTTTTTCTAAATAAAAAGTTATAAGAACTCTTAGATACTGCTCTCTAGTGCTCTATTATATTAGAGGCTTATAGTTAATCTATTAGTATTAATAATAGGTAGGTTAGAAATCTGTTTTAGCTATTAAGGAGGAGTCTTATCTAGATTACTATAAGCTCTCCTCCTTTATAGATACTTAAATAGCTAGTTCTTAAATATTTAAAATAAGTAGATATAGATCTATACTCTTAGTAATAGTATATTATGCTTTAAGATAAGGCTCCTATATTATAGGAGGGTCTAAACTTAATCCTAGTATACTTTTAGGATTAGATATTTATTTAGAAGTAAGTAGTCCTCTCTATATTCTAGCTAGTATACTCTTAGACTATATTATAGTAGTAGTATAAGGTACTTCTAAACTATAGGAAGCAGCTAGTATAGAGAACTTAAGTCTGCTAGTAGTTTATTTATTTATTATAAGGTTACTATTTGCTTTATTAAGCACCTCTAAGATCTTAAAAACTATATTAGAGGATTTAATAGATATTTTAACCTTATTAATAATTATCTAGGCATTTTAGATATCTATAGCCTCCTTTTTATTATTCAGAGAGTAGAATTTTAACTTATTAAAGTATATATTATATATAATAATAACCTAGTTAAGCATAGAAACCTAGATCCTATATAGGTTATATATTTCTAGTATATATCCTATAAGGTATCTAAGATAGATCTTAGAGTTAACCTTATAATAGTATCTCCTAATATCTTTTTTATAACTTCCTTTAAGGGAGTAAGCTTTATAGCTATAAGTATATAAGCCTCTCTAGTATAGATATAGGTCTTAGTATATAATAAGTATAAAGTCTAGTTACTACTATTAGAAGTAGTTTTAAAACTACTTAAGTTCTATCTAAATAGAGCTTTGCTAGTTATTTATAGTATATAGGCTAATATTAAAGATAAAGACTACTACTCTCTAAGCCTCTAAGATAAGATACTTTAATAGGTAAGTAGTAGTTAGTATTATAAACGCTTTTAGAATAATTTCTAAGCTAGTATACTCTCTGCTACTTATAAGCTTCTTAATATTTACTAGTAGAAGCTTAAGATTAATTCTAAGCTTCTCTATCTATTATTTATACTAAGTAAAGCCTTATATAGTAATAATAGTATACTTAATATTATAGTAGATCTTATAGATAGTAAGTCTCTGCTATCTTTATATCTAGTATTTAAATATCTAGAGCACCTTAAATACTTTATTATGCTCTTTTAAGACTAGGGGAATTCTAAAAAGTCTTCTACTATATTTATCTTTAATAAGAAGTATCTAGGTATATAGTCTGCTAAGCTTTTAGTAGTTAAAGAGGTTTTAAGCTATATAGTAGTAGAAATAGAGAGATCTAGCCTCTAATATACTATATAAGATAACTTACTAAGCATATACTTAAGCATAGAATTTATATTAAATATATAATAGAGTCTTAATTCTTATCCCCTAAGTATTATATATAAGGTATTTAAAAGTGCTCTAGCTTAGATAACTAGCTTAGAGGTACTATAGTTATATATTATTAGACCTTTTAGCTATATAGTAGTATAAGAGGTATATTAGCTTCTAGTTATTTAAGAGAACTATAATATCTATATTACTTATAGAAATACTTAGACTAGGTAAGTAGATAGAGATAGGGTTATATTTAAAGAAGACTAGATTGCTCTTATATAGTAGCTGCTTTATATAAGTAGACTTACCTAGCTTACTAAACTATAAAGAGTAGTTATAGCTATTATACTAGATATCTATCTTAAAGAGGAGCACTTCTAAGATAATATTAGTATATATATTTTTAATAATAATAATATTATTTAAAGTTAGAGCACTCTTTTTACCTATTAAGGTGTTTTTAAATATATTTTAGATAATCTAAGTACCCCTCCTAATAATTAGTATACTTATACTACTAACTTTAATCACCTTATTATTATATAAGTATATAAAGGTGCTAGAAACTAGCTTTCTCTTATTATTAAGAATATAGAGAGCTCTATAATTATCTAGAATAATACTATTAGAAAGAGTATATAGTTCCTTAAAGAATATAAACACTATAAAATAAACTTAGATTACTTAGCTTTTATCTTTAAGAAAGCTTTAGTTAATAATATAGCAGGAAATATTATTAGAAAGTTACTCTTTATTACTAGTGCTACTCCTATTACTATACCTATTCTAGCTACTATTATAGTATCTACTATAGCTATAGTTAGATAAGTGCTAACCACTCTTCTAAGATTCCTTTATAATCTACTCTATATATATAAGGTTATTATAGATATAGCCCTACTATAGGGATATTACTATCTCCTATATATATTATGCTTTATCTTTTAGTATCTTATAATCCTTAAAGCTATCTTTTAGTAAGCCTATAAATACCTATTAAATATAGCTGCAGTTTTATAGGGTCTACCTATAGTATCTTTTATAGGGGTAGCTAGGGATCTTATTAGATATTACTACTAGAAAAGAAGTATCTAAAGCAGTTTATAAGGCTTAAGGTAAATCCTCTAAGTTAGAGCAGTCTATAAAGGTAGTATATACTCTAAGTAATCTACTAAAACCCTTAGTAGAAGCTAGCTTATTATAGATCTTAGTAGTAAGGATAATTCTAAGCTTTTTAAGTAAGAGATAAGATATTTTAATCTCTTCTACTTAGATAACTAAATCTAGCTAGTTCTAGATCTAAGTAGAGGCTATTTTATAGTATACTGCTTTAAGAAAAGTATATCTACTATAGCTTCTCTTAGTATTAGTAATATTCTAGCTTACTACTAGCTTATAGAGATAGTGCTACTCTCTATACTACTTAGCAGGCTAAGTAATATACTTAGTATACTTTAAAATATCCTTATAATCTTAGTATACTTATTCCTATATACTATTATTAGAGTAGGTAAGTTACTATTTAAAGAGATAGAATATATTTTAAAGGTTAATCTGGAACTTATTATTCTTATTATTAAGCTTTATCTCTACTACCTTAAGGTAAACTATATTAATAGTTTAATAGATAAGTATCTAATAGTTATAATATAAGGTAATTTATAATAAGAGGTTTATACTATTAGTAGAGAGGTATTTAAGTATATTGCTCTACTTATTTTATATATTCTTATACTTAATAGAGATTAGTAGGGTTAGCTTTATAAGCTTAAAAGCAGTATAATCTGCTCTACTAGCTTATTAGAGAGTATTAGACTTCTTACTCTTAATAATATTAATAGAGTTATTATATTTAGTAGTCTTATAGAGCGTCTAAGAGGGATTCTTCTTAGCTTTCTACTTATAGAGGGCTACTTTATACTTACTAAGATTAGCCTTATACTTAGTATAGAGGTAGGTGTTATACTTATCTATAAACTTCTAAATAGTTAAAGTGCTCTTAAAAGTATTAGAAGGCTTTCTAGTATTAGAGCTATTAGAATTAAGATACTTTTAAATACCTTTGCTCTATATAGATAAGTATAGGTTAAGATACTAGTAAGGCTAGTTAGTAAAGCCCTAGAGCCACACTTCTAGAAAGAAGGTTATTAAAGAGTATATAGCTATTATTATAAGATTACTTTAAAAAAGGTTTTTAAGTATTATAAGGGTATTTTAAATAGGCTAAAGATAATAGGAGAAAAGCTGCTCACTCTTTTCTAGACTTAGAGAGGTTAGAGAGATATTTATAAGCTATAGAGCTAAGCTTATAACTATTATAAGCTATAGGTAAGAGTAAGAGTAAGTTATAAGAAGCAACTATCTTAGCTATAGATTAGTATATACAGAAAGTGTAGTGAAATAGTCTGCAGTGTGTAATTATATAATTATGCACTATAGTGCACAGCTACTGCAGCCTTATAAGGCTAAGAGTGCTGTAAACCGTATTGTAATAATAATAATCTTTAAATCCTATTATAGATCTACTTAAAGGTCCCTACTAGAGTATATAATATATATGCTTTAAGAAATATAACTATTATATCCTATAATTATTTAATAATTTAAGTTAATATACTAAAGGGGGCAAAATAGAATTTCTTCTATTTAACTTAAAGCATAAAAGGTATATATTTATATATATAGATATATTTCCTTTTATTCTAGTAGTTAATAATACTCCTTACCCCTTAAAAATAAAATATAGAATAAAGCTAGAAACCTTATCTCTATTTAAAGCTAATAGATATCTTAAAATATAATTATATAACCACTTATAATTAGTATTCTTACTATCTTTAAAAAGACAGCTAACTTACTACTTTATATTTAACCTTATAGATTAGAAATTATTAACCTTAGTTTAACTTCCTAAAGAAACTCTAGATAAAAAAATCTACCTTACTAAACTAATAAAATTATAATTACCTTTAGTCTAAGAAGTAATAAAGAATAACTCTATGCTAAAATAGGCTAATATTTATAAAGGGAATATTAACCTTAATAGTAAGGTTAAAATAATAAAACTAAAAAGCTTACTAACTATTATTACTAAGAAAGGCATTTATATCTATAACTAAGATAATAATGCTATTTAATGCTTTAAGGAGGTTATATTCTATTACTTAACTATTTAAAAAGATTAGAGCCTAATTAACCTCCTAGAAGACTAACACCTAAAAGTTAAACTTATTAATAGATAGCAAAATATAAATATTAGTTAATATCCCTATCTAGTTAGCAAAGAAGATAAAAAGCTAATAGATAAAACTCTTAATAAGCTATATATCTAATACTAAATAGAATAGAGCAAATTAGGGCTAACTCCCTTTAGAGCCCCCGTTTTTATTATATAGTGAATTATTAATAGTAAATAAAAGAGCTATATAGTTATAGACTTATAAGTATTAAATAAGGCTGCTATCTCTAATATATACCCTATACTACTTTAATAAGATATTATTAAGTAACTTTAAAGTAAGCTATAGATTACTATTATTAATACTTAATTATTCTTCTACTAATTTCTTATAAAAAGGAAATACTAAGACTGCTTTACTATTATTAGCTATAGAGGATAAGAATAATCTAAGGTAGTACTAATAGACTTCTATAACTCCCTAGTATACACCTAATATATAGCAGATAACCTGCTATAGCTATATAAAGAATTTGCTTATATATTTATTAATAATATTATTATTGCCTTAAAGAACTTTAATAGCTATCTAAAACACCTAGATACTATACTAAAGTTATTTGCCACTATTAGCTTATCTCTATCTGCTAAGAAATCCTTTATAGAATACCCCTCTATTAAACTTCTTAGCTTTACTATAGATACCTTTAGCCTTTTAAATATATAAGACCAGACTAATACTATTTATAAAATTAAATATCTATATAACCTATAGTAACTAGAATATTAGATTAGAGTAACTAGCTTTCTCTAGTATATTATCTCTTATTATAGCAGCTAAATTAAACTATTATAATAGAGAAAAATAACCTTACTAATAGATATATAAGCATAGAGTAAAGATAAAGGAGCATTAAGAAAAATCTTCTACTAATAAACACACTTTAAACTATCCCCTAAAAAAGTAGCTAGCTTTAATAATATTAAAGAAGCATTAATAGCAGATAATATATTATTCTACTATAACCCTAATAAATAATTATTCCTTTAGCTTAACTTATTAAAGAAATATAGATACTTAGCACTTATCTTCTAACTTGCTAATAGTGTTAAATAAAAGCTATATAACTCTATTAAAAGAATAAGTATTCTGCTAATTACCTATATTAGTAAGACACTTAACTAGGCTAAATAAAAATACTAGCTAACAGAGCTTAAAGTTACTTACCTTATATAAGTAGTAAAGAAGTGTTAACTATTAATTTAATTATTATAAAAAGACCTAACTATTATTCTCACAGATTACTTAGTAATATATAATATTATTAAATAAACCTCCTTATAGTTAGAAGATAAAATATAATTAAATCTATAACTTACTCTATTATCTAAATATTTTAGTTAATTCTTACTTTTATATTACTATATCCCAGATATATTAAATATTATTATAGATATCTTATCCTAACTCCTAACTACTAAAATACCTATAGAGGATATTAGAGAACTTAATAAGGTATAGGATAATATACTAATAGAAGTTAACTTTATAATAGAAGTAATACTAGATAATAAATTTAGAATATTACTCACCTAATCCTACCTATATTCTAAATTATAGAAAAGAGCATATAAGATACTTACTAATAAGACTAATAATACTAAATTAGACTTTATACTTTATAATAGACTGCTTTACTATATTAATTGCTATACTAGAAAATAAAGGCTTTATATACTAAAAGAACTAGCTACTTCTCTTATTAAAGAAGCTTATAATAATTACTATTATTTTAGCAAAACCTAAATATAAAAAGCCTTTAATAAGTACTTTTATATCCTATACCTTTAATAATAAGTAGTAAGCTATATTACTAACTGCCTCTATTATAGTATATTAAATATAGATAGGTAATTACTACTAGGTATAATATAGCTAATCTTAATACTAGTAATTCCCTTTTATACTATTATAATAGACTTTATTATTAGACTTCTAGAAATCCTATTATAGTATTCTAGATATAAATAAGAAAACTACCCTCTACTTAATATAGTCTTAACTATTAATAATAAATTCTTAAAAGCCACCCTCCTAATTCTAGGATATTTAATATATATAGCAGAAATTTAGAGCTAGCTCCTTTTTTATAAACTTTAAAGAGGAAATTAGGAAATTCTAAAAGTAATTATATCAGACTATAACTAGAAGTTTCTCTTAAAATTCTAGATATCCTTATAGATAGAGCTAAATACTAAATTAAAATTTTTAGCTATATATTATATATAAATAGACAGAATATTAAAATATAAGAACTAAACTATTAAACTAGTAATTTAGTATTTTATTAATATCTTAGAAGAAAACTAGGCTAAAATGCTTTCTAGCTTATAATATAACCTTAATAATATATACTTTTAAGTTATTAGATATTTACTAAACTAACTCCTTTATAAACTTAATACTAATAATATATTAAATATACTAGGAGACTTAAACTTAGAAATAAACTATAAAGTCTTCTAGGAGGAAGCTAAGATCTTAATTATAGTAGCCTAGCTATATATAAAAGAATAATATAATAAGAAGTATTACTTTATTATATTTTAACCTAGAGATTAGATATACCTTAAACTAGGTTTAGGTTACTACCTCCTAGAATAACTAAATATAAAGTATAGCTATTAATAAATTCCCTTTAAGGTTCTTAAATAAGTTAGCAAACTAGCCTATTAACTAGATATTCTACTAAATATAAATATTTACTTAGTAATATTAGTTATCTAACTAATACTAGTACTAGTTCCTAGAACTAACCTATTTAACTAATAAGATAACTATTAAGAACTAGTTAATATTAAAGAAGATAATAAGACCTGCTAGCTAGAAGTATATAAATATTATAAGATTAAAAATATCCTAAAGAAGAGAATATTAGCCTGAGAAAAGATCTAATATCTTATTAAATAAAAGGGATACCTGCTAACTTATATAGTCTAGATAGATAAAGATACTATAAATTTAGATAAACTAATAAAAGCCTTTAAGAATAAAGATTAAGAAATAGAAAGGCTATAATAATAAGTATAAGCTTAAAGACTAGCTTAGATAAGTAAAGAATAAGTATTTAAGCCTAGTAAAAGATAGAAATAAGTGAGATATCTAAGAGGAAGATTATAAAAAACTATAATATAAGATAAAGGGTAATAAGGAAACTAATATAAATAATAGCTATAATAATCTTAATATCTTAAATAAGTTATTTAGCCTAGAGATATTATATAGCTAGAATCTTAGTATTAAATAGTATCTTACCTATAATTATTCCCTTTATAGTACCTATTCTAATAAATATATCTATAGTAGTAGCTGCCTTAAAAACCTTTATAACTATAGTAGCTACTCTTACTTACTAGCTATCCCCCACTTATTTCCTTTAACTAATAAGAAAAATTAGTAGCCTTTTTATATATATAAAATAATAATATATTACCTAGTAACCTATATAGTTATCACTATCCTCCCCCTTAACCTAGTATTAAGAAAAACTTTTATATATATACCTTCTTTACCCTCTATATTACCTATTAACACCTTTATTAATATAAAAGCCTTTCTTATATTAATATATTTATTACTAACTATCTTATTATCTCTTTATTATATCTATCCCTATTACTTTCTTATTATACCTATTATATCTAAGACGTTTATTATCTAGAGTATATATTCTATACCTTTAAAACTATTACTATAGTATATACCTAGTTACTACTTTAATACTACTAGTTAATATACTAAATATAGTATATCTAAGATTAACTCTATTACTCTTAATAGTATCTAATACTACCTTCTTAGCAAACCTATTTCTGCTAATAAGCTTAGCTATTATATTACTAACCTCTAAGCCTATAAATATATCTTAGATATTAAGTATAAGAAGCATAGTAACTATAAGAATATCTTAGAAATACTATATATCCTTTATCCTAGAATAAACGCTTACCTTATTTCTCACCTATAGCTAACTAATACTAGTATATTTTATTATAATTTTCCTAATCTAATAAGTACTAATAATTAGCTAAATATTAACTAAGACCTATAAGACTTATAACGCTATAATTCTGCTTATATTACTAGTACTAATAGTCTAAGTATCCTAGCTAACCTTAAAACTAACTCTAAGTTACTTAGTAAGAATAGTAGTAATAAAAGTAAAGAAAGCAAAGATAGCATTAAATATATTAAGTCTAATTAATGCTTTAAACCTAATTAACCTATTATTATTAATACTATAGCTAGAAGTAACAGATTTAATACTAAAGTAATCTCTATTTCTAAAAATAAGGCTATAGTCTTAGCTATATCTAATATAGTTAATATTCCTATCTAGTCTAAGTAAGATATTATAGTTATTAATATAATATATATCTATAGTAAGTGAGTAGATATAATTACTAAGTTACTCTAAGGTATATAAGTTACCTATAATACTTTAATTAAGGTATATAATATTAATAATAAAGAGAATACTATTAAGGTGCTTAATATTATTAGTATATATATTACCTATATTATAGATAAGTTTAAGGTTATTACTATAACTATGCTTTATACCCTAGTCTATAAAAATCTAGGCCTCCTAGACCCTAACTAGTACCTTATATTAAAGACTCCTAATAAGTATAATATATCTACTATAGGTCTTAACTAGAGCAATACCTATACTATAGCTACTATAGTTAATATATTTAGTGCCTTTAATATACCTACTATATATACTATGCCTAGCTTATCTATAGCTTCTAGCTTCTTAGCTGCTCTGATTATTATTAATAGTCCTTATACTAACCTCCTAAAGAGGGTTATTATTACTAACTAAGCTACTATAGTCCAGGCTACTAGATTCTATTAGCTTACCTGCTCCTATACTAGCTTTATAACTATATAAGGCTCTATTACTGCTTCTCTAATATATATTATAGTTACTAATATCACTAAGCTAGTAATTATCTAAGACTATAAGTGCTATAAGATCTATGCTTTAATTTAGGCTAGATATACTATTATTAGTCTGTTTATATATATTAATACCCTTAAAGTGTTTATTATTAAACATATTAAGGGTAATCTGGAGTTTAGTGCTACCTCTATATTCTTTATTATAAAGAATATGCTTTATTATAACTTCCCTAGTACTTATACTAAGGGTAATAGTTATATTTTGCAGACTATAATTAATAGTAATAACCTCACTACTATTAACACCCTTATTAATATTAAATCTAGTAAAGATAAGGAAGTATTAGATTATTAGTATAAGAATATTAATAGTATTTAAGCTATCTATAACTATATTATTATCCTTATAGTATCTATTACTATTATTAAAGAGCAGAGTAATATAGAGAGCTTCTTAAAGATTAATAATACTACCTACTAGATATATATTAACTACTTTTAGGAGAATAAAGTACTTATAACTACCTATTAGATAGATATTAGCTAGCTCCCTATAGCTAAGAATAATAATAATAATAATATTAAAGAGAAGTATATTAATATACTCTAACTTAATAAGCCTGCTTCTTCTACTAATCTAACCTAAGTATAGTTATAAAAGCAAATACTCTTATAATATTTACTCCTAGTATAGAATAACTATAGGTTTAATTAGATAGAATATAGAGATAGAAGGGTTTAGGTAGAGGACTAGTAACAAAGCACTATAGTTAGTATATTATATATTAATAGTAATCTAAATATAAATATCAGTTTATACACTATATTATAGATAATATAATTTTTTTATTATACAGGCAATTAATATATTAAAGGGATTTAACCTCTTAAATATATAGATAGGCTTAAATATACTTAACACGTTTAAGCTCCTTAACGCACTTAACGTGTTTAATGCACTTAACGCGCTTAATGCGTTAAACGCAATAAATGTGATAAAGGCTCCTAGAGCATTTATTGCCTTTAAGGAGAGATCCTTTATTTATTTATATTATATTTTCACCTAATAATATATTCACTCTAGTAAGCCGTATTAAGTTAGCTAGAAAGTCTCTCTCTAACTAGTCTCTTACTCTAGACTAAGCCTAGAAGAAGAAGTACTATTAGTATTCTAGCAGTAAGCTGAAATTACTATAAAAGATAGCTATAAACTAACTTACTTTAGCTAAGGCTTTTTATAAAATTAGAACCTACTAGAAATTAACTAATCTTATTATCTCTAAGCTCCCCTTTTAGTAGGTTTACTAAGAAATCTATAATAATATTAGCTATAATAGTAATATTTACTAAGTAAAGTTAGCTATTAGAGCTTTCTAAGAGTCTTTAAAGAGTCTTCTTTCTAGTATTTTTAAGAGTAATTATCCCCCTCTCTAATTTATTTATTTATTAAACTAATTAGTTTAGTAATTAATCTTACTACTATCTATACTAAATATATTACTATTATACTTAAAGACCTTAACTTAGTTAAAGCTATTCTAAGAGCTAGTAAGCTTTATAGTAATAGATAGTTTAAGATATAAGAGTAAAAAGGGGTATTAAAATATAATAAGATAGTAATAGAATTTTAGCTATTTATAATATACCTATAAATTAGCCTAATTACTATAAAAGATATCTATAACCTCTAATAAAAATATAAATTACCTATAGGTATAATTACTTATAAGCTACTTAAATCTATAAGTATAGTATTTATACTATATCTATAGGCTTAATTACCTAAACCTACTTAACCTATAGATATCTATAGATATCACCTGCTACCTATAGGTACTACCTATAACTACCTACCCATTTTGCAGGTACCTATGGGTACCTGCGGGCTGGGTAATTGCTAACCCTAAATATAATCCATATGACTAGCGCTAACGAAGTCGGTTCGGCCCCAGAACGCCAAGAGCCTCATCTGCGATATGTGATCTATTAGTGATAACAGGGGGTTCCTGGGACGAATACTAACACTAGGGCGCACCGGGGAACCAGGGAGGTGTCAATTTCGGGTGCGGGTATGAGGCAAAAGTGTATTATCAGGCAGAACTTCCGCCGTTAGGCCATGTGCACAAAAGAGAGGCACCTCTCGTGCAGAGAGGCATTTATCCAGCATATATAGTTCAACATGTATCATCGAGCCCGGTGGGCTTTTATGCGCGTTGATACTTGTACAGCGAATTTACCATGAACATCCGTGCTGGAGCTGTATGCGTTTCCTGGTGCCCTTTCTGCAATGCCATCTGTCGTCGAACGGACGGTGGATGTGTGCAGGTGGAGATCTTCTTGAGTTACGTAGCCCGTTTTGCGCTGGAAGGATTCGTCTCGAGGTTGGCCGTCAACGAGCACGTCGCCCTTCTGTTAAACTTACATCATAAGCATCCTGAGAGGCTTGGTAGATGGACAATCGGATGGTCCGTGATTGAGAGTCGCTTTTAGGGGTCTTTTGGTAGATGCTGAATAAAGGCCAGCCCTACAAGACATGTTGTCGGACTCAGCCAAGACTCCCAAACTTCGATTCGATCCAGAATAATGAAATTAGCCACGTCTTTTGCAATCGATGTGGCTTGGCTATGGAGTCGTTGATCGCTGCCAGTTGTAGCCAGTCAGTACCAGCTAGCGCCAGCTGGGAAAAGAGATCTCGACGGGATTCACGATAAACGGCCCGGAGAATCTATTGATGCTGTCCCGGCGGGCTCCCCGGCGCCCTCGGGATCCCCGGCCCCTGTTGAGTTGTCCGCGGCCCCCGGGACACGGATGTGCGCATCCCAGCCAAGGCAGTCAGCGTTCACCAGTTTGACTTTTAGAGCCAAAAAATGCCAGCCCGGAGATTCCACGTCCATGATGCGTCTGAACGGCTCGGCTGGGTTGTTGGAGGTTCGACATGGTGTATTTGTCCTTTAAAGTTCCCACCTCTTGCATCCGCCCCTTCAAAGGTTCAATTGTCCGCCCTCCGAGCCTCTCACGAGCCTAGTCAACCATGGCGGATCAGTCAGCACACTTGAACCCGCTTTCGGTGCGTAGCGGAGACTCCCAAGGCCCATAGTCCGCCGTTGATTTCGCAGCTGGGCATAGGGATGAGATTCTATTCATGGCTGGGCTTGTGGCTAACACACACTCTCTCTCATCTCGTATTCTAGTGTAAAAGATGTAAACACAGAAAGGTCAGCCAAGTTTCATCACAAGGACTTATTTTAACTGACAGTCTCATCAACGTCAATAGGTCCGGTGCAGTCGGGTGATGCCGACATGCGATAGATGTAAATCAAACGACACCGAATGCGTATATCCCCAAAGGGTCAAGAGGAAAGTTACGAAGACCCTGACGGACCGTTTGTCGTAAGCTCTGCCCCTCCCTTACAATCAATCTGTTGGCGGGGAAGTCCGCGCGTACGAGTGGTTGGCTGAACCTCCGCTCTTGGCAAGTCACAGCACGACGGATGACGCGCTTTCAACCATCCTCGAACGGTTACAGCGCGTAGAACAGCATTGCACTAAGCTTCATGACGGAAAGCAGTCGGCCGAAGCCGGGGATGTGCCCCCCTCTGCTTCCGCATCTGATCCTCCCGCCCCGCCTCGGCATACATCAACTTCCAACAGTGCTCCGTCCAACGTCTCCTCCCCTGCCCCTTCGAGCGTGGCATGTGGGCAAGCGACGCCCCCGTGGACATCGCTTGCTACTCAGAACGCAACTCCTGAGGTTGACGCTGCTGCAATCCTGAAAGATGCTGTAGATCAGGTACAGCGATTGAGGTTGCAGAGCATAGCTACCGCCACAATCACTGAGGATATTCGGATACCCCCAGAATTGTGCCGACAATGGATTGAGAGTAAGATGCAGGAGGGAACAACCAAAGGATCTGCGTCCCAGGTTACTAACAAGCCTAACAGACTACTTCACGTACATGCACACTGAAATGTTCGTCAGTCTTGTGAATCTCAAGCTCATCAAGTTAATGCCCGACTTGCTTGAGCTTCCCCATGTTCACTTGGATCCGGCTATACTCGTGGTTTACTACGGCATTCTGTACCATGGCTGCGCTCTCGGCGCTACGTTTGATGGGAATACCGAAGGCCTGCATTATGTTCGTGTGCTGTTTCTCTGTTGTTTACGCTCTCTTCCGCTGTGGCAACGAGAGGCAACAGGGACGACGACGGATTTCATCGCCGCTATATTCATGGTGCGTCACCTCGACAAGCTCTGTGAAACACCGGGACCTGGCTGACTTGAAGTAACACACAGTGCCGCACCGCAGCTGAATGTTTCGACGAGGAGCTCAGCTGGCGAATGCACACATACGCCTGCGATTATGCACAGAAACTCAATTTTCACAACCTCGACGCTCATCCTGAAGGGAACGCCGCTTTCTCGGACCAGTCAAAACTCGACAACGATCGAAAGGGCTTCTGGGAAATGATTCAAATCGACTTCTTTTTCAGGCTGCTGTTCAACAAGCCGCCCTCGATTACCTCGAATCTGAATTCATGGAGGGTCAACCTGCCATGGCTATCAACAGATTCGGTACCTGATATCAACGCCATTCCAACCATTGCCTTTCTCGCCAGCTCTCGCTTAACGTTTGTGTTGTCGAGATTTTATCAGGAATTGGAGAATACCCACTGCGTCGAAGAGGAGATACGCCCGAAGACGGAAGCTCTCTGTCTCGAGATCGGTCAGATATTTTCAGAGTGGGGCGTAGTAAGCATACCTATTCGGCTTGTGCCTATTTCACCACGCCCAAATACTGACTCGGGTGCGAACAGGACGAATTGGTTCAAAAGACGATGACGAGCGACAATAAAGCTGACGCCTGGATGATGAGCGACGTAGCCATGTCTGGCTACACCTACATCATATTCATGCTGCGCAAGCTCTCGGTCCTTCGCAGCAACTCTCCACGCCCGGTCATGTCTGATGCCGACGTCCCGGACTCACCTCTAGCTGTCGACGCCTCTCGCCGCCTTCTCGCCATCGTGCATATGGTCCTGCTCAAGAACCCCTTCCCCGAGACCATGTGTGTTCTCTTTGGCATGTATCGCCTGTACGTCGCATACGCCTGTCTGATGAAAAGCGTCTTGCACGCGAGCGACGTGCGTGCTCGAGCCGAGGATGTGGTGCTGCTGGAGAGCGTGAGCGATGTGATGGCTTTGGCTTCTCGGGGCGAGAGGGACTTTGTACCGTTGATACGGGCAATTCAAAGTCTAGGCATTGAGGTCAAGAGGAAGTTCAACGAGCCCGGGACCAGCGCGGCAACGCCGATGTTCGGCCTGGGTGCAGTTGTTTAGTCTTCGTGCCAATGGAGGATAGTGTCTTTGGTTGTTGTTATGTGTCTTGCACTGAGCTCATGAAGACTGGTATGACGCCTAATGAAACAGCTGCTGGCTGAGCAGATGATGAATGTTATCAGGTGTCCTGGGACAGGCTTGCCTCGAACATGACAATAATCAGAAGGGAGCGAGCGAGTGCGCGGAATAAACTTGGATATTTCTCCCCATGAGCTCGTCTTTTAGCGACCGAATAAATGTGTTATTAAGTTAGAAACCGACAGGCTAATGCAGTAGGGGGTCGTCTTTTAGTGACTGCTCATAAGCCTTTTCTATTACCTCCATTCGCTCCTGACTCCTCGGCTTCAGATCAAAATCAAAGCGCTTCGGCTGAACATTGAACCCCTCAACAAAATTGTACACTGGTGGTATAATCTCCTCCCCGGCAGCATCCTTGGCCCTGAAGATATTACATGCCCAAGCTAGCATAGCAATCTTGAGGTTAAGGCTTCGCTCAGCAATGTTAATTCCCTGGCAAATTCTTCGACCATGACCAAAGGCAGAGTAGTTTTGTAAATTGGGATACACGCTGAGAGGCTCTTTGTATGTCGGAAAGGCTGGGTCTAGCCAACGGTCCGGGTTGAAGACGTCCGGATCGGGATAAAGATCGGGGTCACGCTGGATAGCCCACTGGACCGCATGGACTACGGTGCCCTTCTTGAGGAAGTATCCGTTGTAAGTGTCGTCTTCCGTCAGACGATGTGGGAACCCACCAGCAGTGATGGGGTAGACGCGCATCGTCTCCTTGACGCACGCTCTGACAAGGGGGAGTTGCGGCATGTCGGTGAAGATGGGAAGTCTGTCAGGCCCCACCACCGAGTCGACTTCTTTCTGGAGTTTCTCAAACCAGCCGGGGTTCCGCACCATGCACAGCACGAATGATGCAAGGGCTGAGCCGGATGTGGTCGCGGCGGCTTGGAAGACCGAGCCCAGCATCCAGTTCGCCTCGCGCCGTGAGAGACCCCACTGACCTCGAGTCTCCGACCAACTGCGGGCCCAAGACGGCTTTTCGCTCCGGTCAATGAGTTCGTTGAAGAAGTCTTCGTCGCGCCGTCTCCGTGCTCGCAGGTACTTCTTCCAAGGTGCGAGCCACTCGGGAACGTACATGAGTGAGGGGAACAGGTCGACGAGATAAGCTCCGGGGGATCCGGCCCGCTCCAGCTCGTGGACGATGTCGAGAATCATCCTCGCGTCGCGATCGCGTCCGCTCTCGAGTCGCAAGCCATACACGATTCGCATTCCGAGACCAACGCTGAACCGCTCGAACAGCGCCTCATAATCCTTGGGGTCCCGGATCAAGTCGCGCAGTAGTCGGGATGCCTCGATTCTTCGCTCGACCTCGTACATTGGTGCGACCGGTGACATGGTCACCTGATGTAGGAATCTGCGATACTTGCGCCATTGCTCGTCGTACGGGAGAAGTAACAGCATGTGGTCGTCGGTCAGAAGGTGCGACGATGCAGGCGCATAGTGGCGATCGCTGTAGATGTTGCCGCGCTGGCGAAGGAGGTCGTTGGCCGCGGTCTCGGTGCCGAGGAGGACGTGCTCCTGACCCGGGATCGAAAGCCGGACGATGGGGCCGTGCTCCTGAATGAGTTTGTGGAATGCGAGCCATGAGTGTACCGGGGGGATCGAGAGAAGATTCCCGATCAGAGGCTTCGGTTTCGGACCCGGCGGGAGGATGGTGCCGGGCGGAAGTTGTCGCTTCTTCTTCGATCTCAGAGCGGTGAAGACGACAGCGAGCAGGATCGCCGCTCCAGCTGCCAGGTACGGGTTCACGACACCGCCCTGGAAGAAGTACATGCTGGTGATGCCCGTGTTATGTGGTGCCTGACGATGACCGAATTGCTGGATACAGCATGTTTCACACCAACGGTTCTGTCTTATGTGCCTTTCCCCCGGCGAAGATCATGCTGGGAAAAGCTTCTCCGGCAACCAGATTTAATTCCCGGCACTCCTTTGTCCCCGGCTGATCCCCGCATCATGGCAGCCTTTGTTATCGCTCTAACCCCCACTCATGGGCGAGCGATACCAATAAGAGATGGCCCTCTCAGACTCGGCCGTAGGGGACATTGTGACTACTTTAGCGTGGGTTTGTTCGAGTCATGTCAGGTTGCTCAATATCTTCAAGAGAGGAGTTGAGTGCATGTGTAAGAGTATGTGGCCTACAGGCATGCAGATGTCTTGCTGCCAGGATGGCACAGCAGACCTCGCGTATGTGGGGTGGCTTCTACACGTGTAGTGCCTTTTGCCAGGCTTAAGCTTCTGGATGTTCCCCCAAGAGTCAAGACAAGAGCAGAGACTGATTCATCAGTGAACTGACGTATGGACCTCACAACAGCTTTAGGAACAACACGTACCCCTTTCACATCAGGCTTGCAGATCTCCTAAAGAAGGAAAGGTGGCAATAATATTCGGAGAGAAACAAAACTAGTTCATGCGTGTCATTCAGGAATTCAATACTAGTTGGACCTTTGTATACAACCAGCAGCCCGCGTAAGCAACCTTATTATCTTGGGGACGAGATTGGGATTACTATTGGTCCAAATTAATGCTTCTACATGCCACCATAATTGAACCACTTCTCCGGGTCTGTGGTAGCTTGCCACGCGGTCGTAACTCAACTTACCCGCGCATCCGCACTCCCGCGGCCCCCCCCAGTTCTTCGGCCGTCGGACTCGTCGGGGCCCGTGTCTATTTCTCTTGTGGTCCGGCGCCGAAAGACGACCTCCACAGGCGAAAATTCTCGCATCATGACTCTTTTTCGTGATTCAAAGCGACTGGTTGAGTTTAACGCCCCGTACCTGCCTTTCGATTGGGCTTACACTGAGGCAATAAACCTACACTACGCTCTCTATTTCAATGGGGATCAACCCATCGCATCAAGAGTAGGTATGCCTTGTGCCATCCTAGCAAGCTCTCCGACGCTGTGTGTAGGAACGTGGATTAAATTACGTGTCACCGGTGCCGAACCCGCGGGCTGCACCTTGAACTGTTCCCGAGTTAGCAAATCAACCTACATATTGGCTTGGGATTCCAGACCGCATCTTGGCATCGGTTGTTGCAGCTATTCATTCGATCTTGATATAAATTCCATGTCATCTTAGCTCGTGTGCGGGATGCACGGGTTCCGGTGGGCGCCCAAAGCAGCACATGACATATCGTGATCTCGTACAGTGAGGCGTTATTTTACTTGGTTATACCCGACGCATCATCGCATTCAATCAAATTTGTTTTTATCGATCAAGCGTTTGACCAGTTCAGAATACCTCCTATAAACGTTGGTCCATCTCCGTTCGTTGGGTACTTTTAACTTCACCAACCCGGCGCTTTTCGATATGGGCCAAGTCAAGGTAGAGCATGCGAAGGCCGCGATCCGGCCATCGATACATCGATCGGTGAGTATCAGTGAAAGGCCAAGTCTATGGATCATCGATTCGGCCACGCAGTGTTGTGGAGGATTAACTGACCTCATTGATAGTGCGATCGGTGTCGGTCCCGGAAGGTTGGTAGCTTGAACTCACTCACATTGCCTCTTCCCTAGCAAATGATCCACGGCCGATTCGTTTCTTTACCATTAAATGCTGGCGGAAGAGGAGTTGGGCTCACAGTTGACGCAATCAGATACGATGCGATAAAAACACCCCTTGCTCGAGTTGCAAATATTCACGGGTATCATGCGAGCGGAAGTTGCATTTGAAGCACAAAGCACCAGCGCAAAGGGTGCTGATATCGCCCGAGTAGTCAGTGAACCACGTCGATGCGTAGGCATTCCGATGGGTCACAGAATCACTAATGATTATGGGGCATGAAAGTAAAGATAGGATCGATCGAATCGACGAGCGACTGCAGGAAATCACCCAAATTTTGATGGACATGACGACCCAGTCTCCGATCATGCAGGCGCAGCCAAGCTCAGAGCCTGAGCCGCATCCGCTCTTGGCACCCAAAGTCAAAGCCGTGTAGCAACATAGAGAATCTTGCCAATCATGAATATCAGCAACGAAACTGTGGCTTACAGGCCTTCTGAGCTTGAGTGAACAATCATTTTTGTTTGTACATGTACCACGAGGTTTATGAGACCCCGAATGAATAACAATACTGCAAATATGTTGGTGCTTTCCTGAAGTGATGTTTCTTTCGGTCAGAGTTGGGCTACTGTACTACAGTAGTACTGTCTCATGCTAACAATGTCTACTCCAGCGCGAGTGGTGCGAAGAGCGTGAATGTGAAAGGATTCACTCTCTTCCAGCACCACCAAGAAGACCCAGTTCGCCCTCGGTATGTCCCATACTTGCGCGGCCGCAGGGGCTGATGTAAAAGGGCGCGGAGAAGTTGTGGCCAAGAATTGTGGTTGGCATGGTCGACTCGGCCTTTCTTATGTCTACCATCACACGAGGCCGGAAGCGCAGACGGTGGAAACCCTCGAGGTTGTTGCGGTACGAGAACTCGCCTGCAGCGCCGTTACGGTAGAAAGTGTAGCTTAAAGCATTGAGATATTTGCGAGCGGCCCAGTCGAAGTCCGGAAGACCGACGATCTTGTCAAGAGGCGGTAGTTCTCCGGCGGCAAGGTCGCCGAAGACAGCTTCAATACCGGTATCGGGCTCGTTGAGGAATGGACGAGCCCCGAAGACCGTACTTATGAGAGGCAAAAGAGTGGAAAAACGCATGACTGAAACGAATGTGGTCTCAAATGAGGGTGGTGTTGAGTGAATGCCGGCAATATTATCAAGTCTTGTTGATCCTCCTGCGGTTCGCTCTCTTAAGTATCAACGCCCTCATCGTTCTTGACGGAGCTGTGCAGCCTATGTTGCGCTGTTGCTCAGTTCAAGTCACAACCGCCGGAGCTACCCGCGCTGACAATCGTGTAAGGGTAACATTTGTTTTGTTCAGTAATTACGAAGATTCTCATCCAAATTGAAAATCAGGAAGCGATGGCTTGGCGGCCTGATGCCCAGTTTCCCTGTGGGGAAGGTTGATTTTGCATGGTCAGGGAACAGTATGATATAACAAGCTAGCTGAACCCGAAAGGTCGAAAGTAGAGGCGCCAGAGATGTACGGAAGTTCTTTGGGGACCACAGCCTCTCTTGCCTGCACTAACGTCTTGCAGCAGCCGCTAATAACCACCAAGTTCGATAAGGCCACCGAAAAAGGGACATTGGGGGAACGGAAGTTATAATGTCTTCCGTCCACCGTAGATATCTATCCGCCTGGCGTGGCTGGTGTACGGCGCCGATCACGGCACGGCCCTGTGGAGATAACACCCCGGCCAGTAAACTCCGGTCCACAGTTGACGATGTTCAGAGTCGGCCGCTCGTGCTTGAACAAAAGACCAACTTGTAGATATCTGAGAAAGATATATATACGGGGTTTGATGTCTTCCATCGTAATGCAAGACTCCATATCACACAACACAGTCCATCCAATAACCAATACCACAAAACCCAAATACCTTCTAATACCTCCGATTTCCAACATCTCAACATGAGCCAAGTCAATGCACCAAAGATGATCGTTGGTCAGGCCGTGGGCCCTGTTGGCTTCGGTTTGATGGGTAAGCGCTCAAGATGCAGATAAATCATTGAAATAGCGAGACTGACATCATGATAGGTCTGACGCGTCCTTGGGACCCATTCGAGTACCCGGCTGCTGTAAAGATGATGAAGACCGCATTGGAGCAGGGTGCCAACTTCTGGAACGGAGTCAGTTCAACATGCTTCGGGCCTTTGGCAGCGTCTCAATTCTAACTAAAGTTCAGGGAATTCACTATGGAACGCCTGCCGCCAACTCATTGCACCTGCTCAAGCACTACTTTGAACAGTACCGCGAAGATGCAGGGAAGGTGGTACTCAGCATCAAAGGCTGCTACGATGCCAAGACACATACTCCGGACTGCAGCCCGGAGGTCATCCGTGAATCTGTAGAAGAGGCAGTCAGGGTACTCGGCGGTGTCAAGAAAGTAGACGTTTTCGAATGCGCAAGAGTCGATCCCAAGGTACCAATCGAGACCTCAATCCAGACGTTGGCGGACCTCGTCAAGGAGGGCAAGATCGGCGGTATTGGTCTCAGCGAGGTCAGCGCAGCGACGATTCGTCGGGCGCACTCTCGGCAGTCGAGATGGAGCTCAGTATCTTCACGCCGGAGGTCCTCACGAACGGTGTAGCGGATGCATGCCACGAGCGTGAGCCACATTATTCTCGTGGCACCTGATCATGCGCAGGCAAAATGCTAACTCGGTATTTCACAGTCGGACTTGCTCTCGTGGCATACAGTCCCGTTAGCCGAGGCCTGCTCCCTGGCGAGTTCCGCAAGGTCGATGATCTGACATGAGACGCGTGTTGCCGCGATTCAAGCCTGAGGTGTTTGACCAGAACTTCAAGCGCGTCGAGGCAGTCGAGCAGATCGCTAAGCGCAAGGGAGTCACTGTTGCGCAGGTCGCCATTGCTTGGGTCCGAAGACAGGGCGCCATTCCGATCCCGGGATCAACAAAGGCTGCTCGGGTCGAAGAGAACTGCAAAGATGTGGAGCTTAGCGACGAGGATCTGGACGAGATCCGGGAAACCATCGATGCCAACCCAATCTCTGGACAGCGGTATGGTGCCCGGTTCGAGGAGTTGCTCAATCTATGATGTTGAGGGAGATGGAGGTTTCCTAATTGTCTGGCACTGCATACTTGTACTGATATTGCACTTCATCTGATTTGTGCTAGATTCCCCAGTAACCGGAAGTAATGGAATTATTATGAAGCAGGAGGACAGAAAGCTAGTCCTTATAACAGAAGAAGAGCTATTCGCAGTGGGGAGCTGTTTCACACTTCGTGAGGACGTACGGGTACAGTACACGTTCGGTTCGACCTAGCCGACCCGATCCTCCTTTTTAGACGAGAACAAGAGACCACAATTTCGTCTCGTCAACTGTTAAACATTATTTATTGGTATCGAAAAACTTTGAAAGTCCATGCAGAAATGTCAGATGTACTCGCGATTTGGGAGGTCCTAGGCCACAGCTGATTGAAGCATCCTCTAGGTAAGAAGTGCAGCAACAAAATACACCACCACAATCAACACCATCCGTCGTTATGTGATGATGTTAGTCTGTTATATCGAATAGACAAGCAGCTGCACTCGGACTGGTATCAAAGATCAAGCAAGTCTTGTTTAACAAAGTGTCGTGAAGGACCTTACCTCTTCTGATGACACGGAGGGCTCGGTGAACCCTTCGAGAAGCCGTCATGACGCGACTCGATCCTGTCACATTCGGGGGCTACAGATCGGCCGTCGAGTCTCCACGTTCACGAGTCTTGGCAGCCGCCTGCACAGAAAAAAGCAGCTCCTCCGCCCAGTTGCCTCGTCAAGCCTAAACGCCTCTCGTACCCGCCAAGCCCACCTGCGACCAAATGCAAGGTTCCGCAGCTCGTCACGGCACGAAAAGAGCGCTACGTTCGGCCCAGGATGTAACCCAGATCCCAATGCGGGGCCGTCCTGCCCCCTACTCGTGGAATTAGGCAGTGCTGGATTTCCCCGGTGGTCAGGAACCTCAGTGTTGGCACTATTTGCCTTTCAATCTGGGAACGAGATGCGCCAAAACGAAAGTAGGTCAGAATGTGATCAACCCGTTCGTCTAAAGACCTAAATGAAGGGTGTTTGGGCAGGTGGATTCGGGGCAAACATTGTACGAATTGGTCCGGTAAGAATCGCCTACATATTGGGCCCTCCCCCTCGCCCATCGCCCGCCCATGGGGTTGGTTTCCGGGTGTTTTGCTACCCAACACAATCCCTTTCGTTCGTTTCGTCCCGTCTGTCTTTTCCATTCGTATCCCTGCATCAATCATGAAGGGCTTCCTCAAGGCCCTGGCGGCAGCCGTACTTGCAACGGCCTCCGTGGCCCAGGAGTCGGCGTCCGGCACCCGCATCCCCGAAGCTTCGGCGGCACCGGCCGCCGGCTTGCCCGCCGTCGCCCCAATCCGTGTCCGACTCAATCCCGCGAACGTCCGAAACCTCGCTGATTCCGACTATATCACTTGGACCATCCCCGGTGCTTCCACCGCCAACACCACCGTCGGCAACGTCACCGACAGTGACGTTTTCTTCACCCTCGCAGCCGGGGGTGGTGCCGAGCTTTCTGGCAACTACTACAAGTACCAGTACACGCGCTTCCTCTCTTCTCTCGGAGAACGCGTCGTCAATGAGGGAATCAGCACGTCTACCAAGGACGGATCAGCAATCACCCTTTCCATCAAGGGTCTTTCGACCGGTACACACAGCCTTTTGACTTGGCACAACGCCTGGGATGCCCTCAACGAGACCGCGACTCTCGATATCTCCGTGGACGGAAAGTCCGCCGAGACCGGCTTCAAGCAGTCTGCGCGCGTTGACAACATTTGGGAGGCTGCGCAGTCCTACGTGACCTTCGAGGTGACGTCCGCTTCCCAGGAGGTGAAGGTCGTCTACACTCCCACCGGGGCTGACCAGCGTGCTTTCATCAACGGTTTCGAGGTCGACACTCCGGCGCCTCAGAACCAGATCAGCTTTCCGACGCCGAAGCATCGTGATGAGCGTGTCGAGATTGGGAACGAGACAAGCGTCCATGCTACTTGGCGTGCACCTGCTTCGGCTGATGGCATTAAGTACAACGTCCTTCTTGGAACGTCGTCCACCAACTTGACCGCTGTAGCCGAGGGTGTGACTGAGACCAGCGCTGAACTTCCCAGTATGTTAGTCATGGCGCTGATACGTGTCGTATCTTTTGGGACTCGACAGCTCGCTGACTTTTCCAAGACCTCAATGCCTTCGACACATTCTATTGGCGTGTTGACGTTGTGTCGGGAGATGCAACCTACACAGGTCGCGTGTTCATGTTCCGCGTTGCCCAGTTGGCCTTTCCTGGTGCCGAGGGATGGGGGTAAGCTTCGCATCAATCCATGTCATGTCTAGGGGAGAAAAAGAAAATAGCTAACGTCTCACCAGTCGCTTCGCCCGTGGTGGCCGTGGCGGTAAGGTCATCAAAGTGACCAGTCTCGAGGACACCACTGATGAGGGCACTCTTCGCCATGCCCTTACCGTTGCCAAGGGTCCTCGCATTGTGGTCTTTGACGTTGCTGGTGTCATCACCACTACCTCTCGTATGTCCGTCAACGACCAGTACATCACCGTTGCCGGCCAGACGGCACCCGGCAAGGGCATTGCGATTCAGGGCTTCCCCGTCGGCCTGACCGGCGCTTCCGACGTTGTCTTCCGTCATGTCCGCGTTCGTCCCGGCAAGGTCTCGGGCGAAACCATTGACGGAATGGGCATGCAGGGTTCGAACCACTGCATCTTTGACCGATGCTCAATGGTACGTGTTGGGAGTTTGCACACGAACAAAGTTCCACACAACTAACAGAGGCTGTCAGGGCTGGACGATCGACGAGGCCTTCAGCTCCCGCTCCGCATGGAACATCAGCTTCCAGCGCAACATGATCTCCGAACCCCTCAACGTCGCCGGCCACAAGAACTACCCCGTAGGCACTGCCCACGGATACAGTGCCACTATTGGAGGTGACGTCGGCTCGTTCCATCACAACCTCCTTGCCCACGCCGAGGGTCGAAGCTGGAGTATGGGCGGCGGCGTTGACGACAACGCTGCCTTTGCCGGTCAGCTAGATATTCGTAACAACGTCGTCTACAAATTTGGTACCCGTGTCACCGATGGAGGTGCCAAGAAGGTCAACTTTGTCGGGAACTACTACAAACCGGGTCCCGCCAGCACCCTGACCTACACTCTAAAGGCTACTGTGAGTGCAACTCGACTAGTCCCCGCGGAAACACTGAAGTACTAACCGTGTCTTCTTGCCAGTATGAGGATAACATGCCCGGTATGCAGCAATACCACTGCGACGGCAACTCAATGTTGGGCGTTTTCGATCAAGACTCCGTCCAGTACCCTCCCGGCGACGGTACCTCTATCACGAGCAAGATTGCCTGCTACGCCGAAGTCTCCTTCGACCCCGCGCCGACCTACCAGAGGTTCTTCGACCGGCCTTTCTTCGAGTCGCACGTCGAGACCCAGGCTTCCACGGAGGCATACAAGCGCGTCCTCTCCGATTCCGGCGTCACGCAGCCCGTCCGTGACGACCACGACGCCCGCATCATTAACGAAACGATCGCCGGTACCGCCAAGTACACCGGCTCTGTTTCCGGCAAGAAGGGTCTCATCGACGACCCGAAGGACGCCGGCGGCCTCGAGGACTTCCCCGAGGCCGAGCGCTCGGCGAGCTGGGATGCCGACGGAGACGGCATCGCTGACTGGTGGGACGGCTCGACCGGTGGTGACGGCTACACCGCTATCGAGGGATACCTCAACTTCATGGCCGACCCGCATGCTTTCGTCTCCCCTTCAAAGTCAATCGAGATCGACCTCGCAGCGCTGGCTCTCGGCTTCAAGGAGCCCTCCTTCACAGTCGCTGGTGCAGCCAAGGGAGAGGCTAGCGTGAGCGGAACCAAGGCCACGTACAAGGCCGGCGCTGAGAAGGGCATTGACTACATTGACATCCGCGTCGAGGACAGCGAGGGCAGTACATGGACCAGGAAGTTTGGTGTTGCCATTTTCGATGGCGCTGAGGAAGCTTAATCGTCTCGCGTGGGTTGTTAGCTTTATTTTAACCTGCTTAGCTTTCCTCTGTATATACTTTCTTTCGACCCGATGGTAGTGACGTGGAGTGTTTGTTACCCTCGAGTACATAGTCAAGATCATGACCATAAATACTCAATTCACCGTAATCATGGAAAATGTCGCTTCATCCCCGCACCTACGTTAAGTCCCACAGCTGTCATGTGGCTGTCGACGCGTTTCCGACGAACAATTGACGGTCGTAGACTGTGTGCCCTGCAGTGTTCCCATGGACCCAACCACGAATTCTGTTCACGTCTGATCTCATTTCCACGAACATATCCGCAGTCAATCGCACATTGCAGTCAATTCAATTCAAGAAGTAGTCAATGAGCGATATAGGTACGTCTTTGGAAAAGCTCTAGTCCAACAAACATGCTAATCTTGACTATAAATCATCAAACCCCTTCAGAATCCACGCAAAACTACATTCAGAAAACGAGAGGAGAAATTCTAGACCAAGTGAGAGACGAAAAGATCAAGCCGACAATGATTCGAACAGAGCAAACTGTGTGCGCCATACACTTGCTCACATCTCGGGGTCCTTGTCGCCAGAAGCCTCGAACTGATCATAGTCCACAACAGTTTCGGGCAACTCCTCAATGGTGTCGAAGCACTCGACAACGAGTCCCAGGCCGCCGTCCTCTTGGTCCAACAGTCCGGGCGGGATCAGCAGCTGCAGGCTGTCCTCGTCCTTGTAGACGCGACCGAGGCGGAAAGACTTCTTGGGATCGAGCCCGTCGTCCACCGCTTTGATGTAGCTCGCGTACGTCTCTTCGCTTTGGTACCAAAGATCGGAGAAGTCCTGGTAAAAGGAGGGGATCCAGACGCTGCCGGTGTTGTCGAGGGCCTCGGAGTCACCTCGGATGACACACCATCTGATGATAGGTTAATATTTGACGACGTGTAGCCGGGGCACTTGAAGAGTGTACGAACTTGTCACCCTCGTTGCCAATGTTCCAGCCGCCTCGGTTGGGGGTAGTGTAGACGCCAGGGCCGAGCTGCTTTCCACCGGAGGCGAGGCGCTCGTCGTAGTTGAGGACACCCTTGTTGTTCTTGTAGTCTTCGGCTTGGGCCTTTTCACATGCCGTGTTAGCTACGATACCGGCGTTTCCGAGGCCGCCTCAACATACCTTGCTGACACGTCGGTAGCCAACGATGCGCTTGTCGCGCTTGAACAGGGAGACTGGACCAGCCACAGCAGAACCGGCCAAGAGGGCCAAAAGAGCAGTAGGTGCGAAAAGCATATTGACGTTTGGAGGGTGGGTTTAAAATAAAATTCAAGAGTAAGCAGGAAAGGAGTTTGTATGTAAGGTAAAGCTCACAGGAAAGCTTGTTGTGTGGTTGTTATTGTTGTTGGGTTGTGATGATGAGCTGGATGAAAGATTACTTCTCGAGAGAGCAGAAGACCATCTTTATATTCATCTGGAATGTCATCCGAATAAGTCTACTCTCAACAATTCTGTGCCTGATAATCATAAACGGAGGTTTACTTTGCAGTCCAGTGTTCGCCGCGGCCTACGCGAGGCAGTTCCTGCATCCCCCTCGTTTGCACTAAAAATGAAATCACGGCGACTAATCACAACATCTGCGCAGAAGTTGAGATCTGCGTCTGGTCGGATCATTTTCGAACGACGATCTTCTCAGCAGAAGCATCCGGAGCCCTGACAAGCGGACAATTCTTCCTTCAAATTGGCTACTGCCAAGACGTGCTCAACCGGTACAGAGAGGCACAAACATATTTTCAGCGCAGCAATAGCGGCTACTTGGGTGCGGCGGTGCAGATAATCTCGCCGTGAAGGCAAGAAGAGGCCGGCGAGATTTCGGTCATGTTGGCACAGGTGACAGTGCCACCCCCGAAAGCTGAGCCGAACTCCGCAGCGGCACAGCAAACACAGCCCCGGGCCAACGCCCCCCGTGCCGGCCCGCCTTTTCTTTAAATTGCGGCCGGCAGCCATCCACTCCTGCCTCGAATTCATCAAAAACATCTCCTGCCAAAAAGAAAGTCCCCCCAAACCGATACGCTTATTCTCGTTCATCACCAGCGACATTTTATCAACGTACGGAATTGAGATACCGCCAAATCCAATATTCAATCTTACCTCTTATTCTACCAGTTGCTCTTCCCGAAACCGAGACGAGGAACGTCACATGAAAACAGGACCTCTCGTACTTAAATCAGAGCTTCAAGCAACATGACCGACGCTGGGCGCGAGACAATCATGTCACTCCTTTGTAACAGGAAATGGACCTGGGACCCGCGCTGCACTTGCAGTCTGACCTTCCACGAGAACGGTATTGGCGAGGTAAGCCATTCCTTCCTTCCCCAGAAGAAACTCACCAGTCACTGGCACTAATTACTTCGTAATTAGATCATAGTGTTTGACGAACTGTGCCCATTCATTTGTGCGGAGTTCGACTGGAAGCCCCTGGGAACCGCAACGTCTTCTTCCCTGACACGTCCCTTCAACCCGGAAGGGAGCGACGAAACCCACTTCGACATCCAAATGACACTGACAAAACGCCGGATACCTACGGTAGGAAACGCTTCAACGGAGAGAATGCAGGTCAACGAGGAGAGCCTGAAAGACGGCGCTTTTGAACCGAAAGAACACAGAGTACGCTTGGAACGGGGCATGTTTATGCCCAAAGAAGATGGCAACCACTTTTTCGAGTGGCATCGGTTTCGTCTCTCGATGGACCCGTCGCCGTTACCTACGATTGAGCATTGGAAGTATCAGCCTGCGGCCAGGGCCCTGCGGTTCTGGGAGAGGGACACGTTTTATGCCATGAAGGTGGATTCAAGTGATCCATAGAGCATCCCAAGCGAGGCTCATGAGACAGGACAAACTAGCTGAGAAGGCCACCAAAAGCTTATAAGTCGATGTGAATTTTGGTGTTCTATAGAAAGCAGCACTAGCTCAGATACACTTGTTCAGCTACAGAATCCAACGCAATCTTATAGGTGCATGTGCGAGCCCAGGACAAATAATGTGTCCCTCAAAGACGTAGTTTGAACATTTCATAGGCATCCGTTGTCTCTTTGCCTCTGTTAGACACAGGAAATGGTTTCTTGGATAGCTAGGACGATGTCTAATTTCCAGAGTACTTCCGGTCAAGATCTCCCTATTCGGAACAGTCCCGGGGCAGGTTTCGAAATTCGGACTGCATCCGCTGGGCGCAATTTCCAGTTTGTCCTGCCTTCATGGCTTACAACACCGTCGTTGGGTGGCATAAAGATTTCAAATATCCTGCCAATCGGCCTTCTGTTGACTTAAGGTAGGGTTGGCAATTACCCGGCCCGCGGGTACCCATGGGTACCCGCGAAATGGGTAGGTAGTTATGGGTAGTACCCATGGGTAGCGGGCGTTACCCATGGGTACCCATGGGTTAAGTGGGTTTGGGTA
>JAVHLV010000432.1:0-47474 GCA_036785495.1 Colletotrichum neosansevieriae
GAATGTTTTAGAGCTAGAAGTATATATCCCTACCCTAATAATCCAGCACTCTATTTTACCTTATTCTTTACTTTATAATCTACTTCTTTAATACTTTAAAAAAAACATTAGTATATTACTTATTATATAACTAATTAATTTTAGCTAATTCTTAAGTATTAATTATATTATACTTTTAAACTTAATTTTATTAATTAATAAAGTTAACTAAAGTTATTTTTTTAAGTACTTTTATTATTATATAACTTTAATTATTAAAAATAATAATATTTCTATTTTTAAATAGAGTATTAATAAGAGCGTTATTATATTAATAATTTTATAATACTTAAAGTAGTTTAATATAATGAAAATACTAATAGAATATAAATATTAAAGTATTTTAGTATCTTAGTTTTAAATTAATAAGAAATATATATAGATTTATTATTATACTTAAGTACTTTTAAATTATTTTCATAACTTTAAGTTTTTTATTAAAACTTATAATATTTTATAGCTTAGTTTAAGTTTCTAGCTTAATATTCTATTTAAAATTATTATAATAATTAATAACTACTATTAAGCTTTTACTTATTATTTAATATAAAAAAGACCCTACTCTTTTTAGATATAAAAGTTATTAAGAAGTATAAAGTATATTAATAACTTAACAAAAAAAGGTTATATATTAAGCATAGTAGTAAGTAAACTTACCTACCTAACTACCTACCTACTTAACATACCTTAGGTACCTAAGGCACCTACTTAGGTTACGAGAATTGAGATAGGGTAGTACTGTGTGAGGTTAGCTGTGGAATCGACGTGCGTCAGCCTCCGGAGATGTGGGACCATTCTTCTGTTAGTGGCACGCAGGGCAAATTTGGTGGAAGGGGGGCAGCATAAGTTCTGTTGAAGAATTGCTGCGCCTTACCTTTTCGTGCATCCTCCGTTATATACAGTCAATGAAGTGATGGGCGGCAGGGAAAACAACAAACAATGGCACAAGATGGCTTCTCTTCTACGCTTAAGAAACCAATACCAGAAGCTCGTATAGAGGTCGTAGCATTGCTGAGTCCGGACCAGACAAACAAGACTATGCCCAGACGTCTCAGCTTGGCTTCCCAATGGCAGATTCCCTTCTGCATTCGCTGGGAGCGGATGTTCGGAACGTTTGGCATGCTGGGCTTGGTTTAGCCAACACACTATGAGGTGAGGTGCTCTGAGCACATTGTACAAGGTGCGGCCATCAAGTGCACATCAGTCACTGACTGTTTCCATTCGATGCTCCGCTCTGGCTCTGTGGTGGATGGTGGATGCTGGCCGGACTGGTCCACGTCTTCGACGTCGTCGCCGCCGTTGTTGTCAGGTCGCTGCCACATGTGGCCCTGTCCCGCCTGCAGCCAGTGAAGAAGATGCGAACAACTGCTGCGTGCTTGATGACAGGAAACCAGCCTCTCTGTTTCGTCCACTACAGATCGTCATATTTATCACTGATGTTCATCATAGAATCCTGGCGAACAGTGGAAATAGTTCTTCCTTCATGAGCTCGGTTATTTAAGAGGGGCTTTATTGCGGTTGCGCTGATGGATGAAGTAAAAAGGTACTGTGGATGGGCTGGAGATGGTCCACTATAGAAACCCAATCCAAGCCTGACGTACCTACCTTAGGTACCTTAGGTAGGTAGTGTACTTACCTACCTAAGTACTTTGGCCTCGGCCCCCAACTATCCTCCCATTGAAGAGCCTACTTTTTGCTTGCTTTCAATCGCTTCTTATCCATTTACCTACCCACATGAAGGTAGTCTCTGAGACTGCCTCCCAGAATTCATTGCATAAGGTTGGTTGGATATACTACAGTAGTTGATGCCTTTGGGCGTACGTACGTACATCAAGCGCCAGCCAGACAGTGGAGGCCAAGACAACATTCTTCCTGTCCGTTGGCGGTGTCGTACAGCACCATCTCGCCGCGTATCCGTCTCGGTGTATGCTGGCTTTTAATCAGAGCGAGCACCTTGTCTGGAAAGCAAGGCCATGGAACAGTCAGACCGTCGCAGAAAGCCTCTTTCCCCCCCGTATTCTTGCATAACAAGGACTCTCGCAGTTTGTTCAGGTGCCATACCAAGCCCTTTCTTTCTTAACCTGCCTGCCCAATTTTATTGAACACCTGTCCCCGTCCACGTCCGCGTCCTTGTCGTTCGAGGGTCTCTGTTCTGTCCGTCGGTTGCGATCATCGTGGCCAGCGACGCTCGCATCCTCTCCCACCACCACCACCAACACCACCTCCACCACCGCCGCCCCCTCAATTCGCGCCTTAGACCTTCGACAACACCTGCAGCTGCCGCAACCGCATCCCCGCCGAGGCTGGAAATTCATTCGGTTCTTCAGTCGCCTCTACGGCCGTCGTCATTTCGTCCATCTAATCACCGAATTACCGCCATGAATTCTTGAGCAACCAAACCAAACTGCCTCTCCAAACTCTGTTCCCACCAACAGAGTTTGGGCCGTGTCAGCCCAATTTCCCCGATTCCTCTCCTTGGCACCCTCAAGTCTCAGTGCTTTCCTGCATCGTCCGCGCTCCTTGGTTTGCCTCAGTCTCAACCTGAGCTTGAGCCTGATCACCACACCCGTCGCCGCATCTCATAATTCATTCACTCGCTCGACCGTCCTAGCCCCGTACCCGCCGCCGTCCACATCCCAATCGTCTCCATCCACTATCAAGCATCCCCAATAGCCGTCCATTTCTGTCCGCGCAGCAGCACAACGCACCACGCACAGCTCGCTGCGCTGCACAGTACCCAGGACCACCCACACCAGGCAGGACAGCCACTCAAGCACGCGGGAGTGTCCAGGAGTCGATCCTCGCACACACACGCCTACCTCCTTACCTTACCTGCCTTACCAAAGCGACTGACACACTACGGCGCACCTGCGACCTGCCTCCCAACCTTACCATTCCCAGCGCAGCCCAGACTTTACCAGTACGGCCCCATTTGTCCGCTTAACGCGTCCAGTCCAGACCAGCGACGACATCAGCTCAAGCGCCCGGTCTTGACCTTTTTTCCTCCAACATCACCGGCCGCAGCGCATCCGTCCATCTTTCAACCCAACCGATTCCGAATCGATCGCAACACTTTCCTCCCCCTCCGAGCCAACATTGTTCCCCGCCGCCATGGACTCCCATTGGCAGCAGGGCTACGCCGACTCGGCCGGCTCTGCGAGGAGATACAATGGCACTGGCGCCCAGATGCCTCGGGGAGATTACAACGGCCAACAGGTCCCTCAGGGTCAAGCGCCGGCTGGCTTGAGGTACGACCAATATCAGAACCCTGGCGGTATCTCTTCCCATGCTGCCAGCGCCGCGACCTCGCCCATGTCCACCCCGCAGATGCGCGATGGTAACGGCGACATTCCCATGCACGATGTCCAGGACTCGTATACCGGAATGAAGTACCCGATGAGACCCCATCACCAGTCTCATCTTTCTGGGAGTCGCTCCTCCACCCTGTATTCGCCTCAGGAACCGTCGGCTGCTGCCCAACGGTATTCACCAATGGAGGCCCTGTCCCCCACTTCGCCCTACGCGCCAAAGGCCGCCCAGAGCCAGTTCGCATCGCCTCCAGGACAGCGACAATCGCCGACCAGACAATCCGACTACCTGCCTCAGAGCCCTCACTACGGTGGACGCCAGCAGGGCCAGCAGCTTCCTTCTATGGCCCCCTACGCCTCCGGTCATGATGGTTATCCGTCTGCCGTGGTGGCCAATATCGATAACGCCTTTGCGGCCGACCCGAAATCGCCGCGACGCCCAACCCCACAAAGAGGACCTGCCCCCGAATTCAGACCATGCCGTGCCCCGAACGACCTCCGACCGAAGATCAGCTCGCAGCCCCCTTTTCGGCGTGCCAACCCTGAAGGCGGGTTCATCAGTGTAAGCACATCTACCCCGCGATCCTAGCAAAACCGAACCCTGCTAATCCATCCGGTCAAGCCCCTCCAAGCGCTCACGGTGCACCTGCCTGCAACCTACAGGATATGCAACCCCAACTTCAAATATGAGTCTTCCCGTAACCCTCGCCGGGTTCTCACCAAGCCCAGCAAGGGCGTCAAGAATGACGGGTACGACAACGAAGACAGCGACTATATCCTCTATGTGAACGATATTTTGGGTTCGGAGGAAGCCGGCCACAAGTACGTCTGCAGACGAAGCACGAGGACGCTGATCATCAGAATACTGGAACTAACAGGAGTTGCAGGAATCGATATCTTATTCTCGATGTTCTGGGTCAGGGCACCTTCGGCCAAGTTGTCAAGTGTCAGAACCTCAAGACCCAAGAAGTTGTGGCGGTTAAGGTCATCAAGAATCGCACCGCCTATTTCAATCAGAGCATGATGGAGGTCTCCGTTCTGGACTTGGTATGCCAACACTGATATGTCTCGCGAGTATCGAAAAACTAATCCGTGCTCAGCTCAATACCAAACTGGACAAGAACGACGACCATCATCTGCTACGACTCAAGGACACGTTCATCCACCGCCAGCATCTGTGCCTGGTATTCGAACTCCTAAGCGTCAACTTATACGAGTTGATTAAGCAAAATCAATTCCGAGGTTTAAGCACAACACTCGTACGCGTTTTCGCTCAACAGCTTCTCAACGGCTTGGCTCTGCTCAACAAGGCAAGGCTTATCCACTGCGATTTGAAGCCAGAAAACATTCTGCTGAAGAATTTGGAAAGCCCCATCATCAAGATCATCGACTTCGGTTCCGCATGCGATGAACGGCAAACAGTCTACACCTATATCCAGTCGAGATTCTACAGATCCCCAGAAGTTTTACTGGGACTGCCCTACTCGTCTGCTATTGATATGTGGTCGCTTGGCTGCATCGTCGTGGAGCTCTTTTTGGGACTCCCTCTGTTCCCCGGATCTTCGGAGTATAACCAGGTTTCGCGCATTGTTGACATGCTTGGAAATCCACCAAACTGGATGATTGAGATGGGCAAGCAGGCAGGCGACTTCTTCGAGAAGAGACAAGACGAGTTTGGTCGACGAACATATCAGTTGAAGAGCATGGAGCAGTACGCCAGGGAGCATTCGACCAAGGAGCAGCCCAGTAAAAAGTACTTCCAGGCGAACACTCTTCCGGAGATCATCAAGTCCTACCCTATGCCGCGAAAGAACATGAAGCAGAGTGAAATTGATAGGGGTAAGCTGCTTGGTTCGGAGAGCTTTGGAAGGACATTGCTAACACAAGAACAGAAATGAGCAACAGGATCGCCTTCATCGATTTCGTGCGGGGTCTGTTGAACATCAACCCTCTGGAGCGTTGGTCGCCGCAACAGGCCAAGCTGCACCCTTTCATTACTCAGCAGAAGTTTACTGGGCCGTTTGTTCCGCCTATGAACCTGAAGTCTAGTTCACTGAATCGATCTCCGGCGCCGGGCACCCAACAGCAGCAACAAGCAGAGGCTCTGAGCAAGCAGAGGGCGCAGGCTGCTCAAGCACAAGCCAACTCTGCTGCGCAAGGAGCCTACGCTAATATGGCTGCCCAATACCAACAGCCAGGACACTCACAAGGTCCTCCGATGTACGGGAACAACAGCAACATGTATTCCCCTGGCAATGCTCACACTGCTCAACCGCCACCGTATGCAAACCAACAGGGTGCATACGGGCAGATGCCTATGGCTCAGGCTCCGCAACAAATGCCTCCTGGACCGTACGGTAACGTTTCCCAACAAACTGGCCTTTATCCTCAATCTGGGATGCGACCACCGCGTCAACGGGCATCGACTATGGAGCAGCAGCAGAGCGGCATTCCCATGGCCATTCAACGCGTGGCCAGTCACCTGGATCCAAGCCAACCCATTCGCCTACAACCTAGCCCTGCGTATTACCCCCCTGCTGAAGGAGGCATGACTGGAATGGACAACACCCCTGGCCGGGCAGGCAGGCGTGGTAGCCGGGTCCAGCAAGGTGGAAGAGGGAACAGGGACTTCATTCGCAACCTCGAAGAACGAACATTGGAGGAGGGTTTCATGGGCGGCAACCAGAACCCGTGGCATTGATAATGGAGTGACTGTGAATCACACGATCACCTAAAAGCTGCGGTCGTTAATCGCTATTGAGTGCCCAGGCTTTGGCGCCTCGCAAGTCACATGCAGAGTTCGGAGCAACTAAGATAGGGGCAGCCATGAAATTGATGCTGCCTGGCGAGGTTCCTTGGGACACTGCAGGACAAGCCATGGTTGGCGAGATCGCAGTTGGAGCGATGTAAGATACCCAAAGGCCTCGAGATCCAAATTGCGGGCTGAGACTGTCATATAAGACCTGTTTGCTAGGAGCTACTTAGGAGGACGAGGAGCGGTTATGAAACGGGATGGGCGACGAGACATTACGCAAAGGAGCTTTGATGGGCGATGCATGTGGGGAAATGGAAGGACATGAGCGTCGAATTGGCAAGGGAAGGTGTTCGGTCCCAAGGGGATAAGCAGAGGACTAAACGGCCAGCAACGACACACGAGACACGTCCTTCGCACCACAACGTTTCTACCTATCTACCTACTTACCTACCACTAGTCTCGAGTTCGCACCGGTCCCGGGTACGGCAGGTTGGCTTTGCATGTTATTTGACTGACGCGGACGCGACGCCGGTGCCTGCGCGATGGTCCTCACATGATTCTGTTCTGTGTCTCTATTCAATCCATTTTGAAAGCGAACGCCCTGTGCCTCATTCTAGGGGACTGTAGTGAATATCAGAGACCACTCATGCAGACAGCATGGCAGGAATGAAGAGAAAGTCCAAGGTACCTTAGGCGCAGAGAAATCGAAGAAGGCAAGACTGCATCCGCCACGACTTGCCCAAAGGAGGTCATCAGGGTAAGGAAGGAGCACTCCTGCCTGATACATGCCCAAGTAATTCGCGTATACTCAACCTTCCCCTCGACTTCTTGTGGACATCATCGCCTTCATCACATCCCACCGTACCCTCGACTACTTACCTACCCAGTCTCCTTTTTTTGGATTTCAGCTAGCATCTATCCAGAGTAGCCAGAGCTATCGCACGATTGCTTTTGGTCCCGATAAGCCAAACCAATATGGAGCACCCCCTCCTAACCATGAAGCCTGCGGCTTTGAAGCGTAACTCGCTGGCTACCACAGGCAGTTACAGTAGCTTGGATTCTTCGCACAATCGGTTTTTCAACGGTTTGCGTTCAAAGTTTCGCTGGGCTCGCGAACTCGGAAAACGCAAGAGCTACTGCGCCAACAGTACGGATGGCGCCGTGAGCTCTACTCTGGCTGACAACTACAAAGGCCGGACGCGGGCTGACAAGCATGCCGCGACCGTCAGACTGAAGAGCGCGACATGTCATCGAGGTATGTCGAAAAACCGTGTACCGTGGTTGATTCATGAAGGGGCTAACTAGAGTATTTACAGTACGTGAACCTGGCAGACGGCGAAGTGTGGGCGATTTTTTGGAACTAGTGAGGTCCAAGTCCCAGGATTTCCTCAGAGAACCCAGGAAGCCTTTCATCAACCACGTAAGTCCTCTCTACCGCCTCGTTTCCTCTCCTCTTCATCATCCTACCACGACCACCTCCATCAATCCCGTCATTGTCGCTATACTGGACGGTTTCACTTACAATACCGCAGAGAAATGATCCGCAGCCAAATCACTACGAAGCTGTCCAGCGCTCCGCAAAACCGGAGCCTCTGACCATCGAGCCCTTCAAGCCTTTGGAAGTCGATCTTCCCCGCAGTTCCTCAGATTTGTGCCCCATTGATGCTCTCGAGGATCCCAAGATTCCTGCTCATCCGGAAGAACCTGAGTCGATGGCCTTGGCTCCGTATCCCCTGGAGGACCAGTTTTTCCTGCTTCTAGGGCAGATACAGAGGCGGATAACACCGCCAGATCTGCCCAGAATTGTGGCGTGCCACGCACCGCACAGCGATCCGGAGAAAACCGCAGCTCAGCTCCAAGGCGTATGGAAGCCAATCTCCTTTGCGACTCTGAAGAGTATCTCCGAGCGTTTGGCCGATGGGGAAAACCGTTCGCGCCGTAGCGAGTCATCTTCCATTTCATATTTCGCACTCGATGGCGGACGTCGTGTGGACGAGGACGATTCAATTTTCTTTGCTTCTGGATCAAGCAACCCCGAGGATGTGGCCAGCGGAGAGAACCCTTCGCGCTGCAGTAAGCCGTTCGTCATTGCCAATCTTACCCTCTACGGCAAAAGTTGTGACGCCGAGGACAATGTCGAGAGTTCTCAAATCGAGGATTCTTTCAGCGAATTTCAAGCTCTGTCGGAAAGCGCTACACTTCAGGATACCTGCTCGGAGACAATTTGCGCCTCTCATGAACTGGAGCAGAAGAACGTAGGAGTCTCTGGTGGGATGGGATTCAATTCTCATGAATCCTCCGTCGACACGGAGCAGGCTGCCAAGGACATTTTGCCCAATGCTCCAAGTCTCTGTTTCTGTTGCAAGCAGGCGCGACACAGCTCGCCTACCGAAACACGCTCTGCTCATCTGCCAAGCATCATCGGTACCAACGCGAAAGAAAACAAAGGAGACGAGCTTGAAATGATTAATCTCAAAGAGGAGGCACTTTTGACTGCAGCTCAACCTCGAGTGCTAGAGACATGCCCTGCCGATAATACCAGATTGACTGCAACGATTGAGAAAGACGCCGAAACCAACTACAACACCGAGGAAATCGGATTCAATCAATTTGAATGTGCATCTATCTACCCGGAGAAATCGCCTCTTGATAGAAAGGACGAACCACATTGGTCAGCTGAGGATGCTGGGCACGCACACTACTGCTCTGTAGAATCTGTTCCGGTTCCCCTTTAGGAGTTGGTTTCCTTGATATCAAAGTCGCCGATTCCTGGAACGAGGGATCGCGTTATTTGGGACCAAATTCATCAAAAAACGAGTCAAACAACAAGACTCATCGCCGTTCCTACCTTGCGACCCTCCAAATCCTCCCCTCGACTAATCACCACCACTAGAACCGCGAACGATACTACACAGCAAGGAAGAGAAGACAGATTGTCGTAAACAAAGCAAGTGCAACCCTCACTTATGATGAAATCGTGATCACCGAGATCCAGGAGCCAGCTTTGCTTACTGTCTACAAACGCCACTGGAGGAACCGTTGTACGATGCGCATCATGAGGAAGACAACAGCATGCTGTTGGAAGACCCAGAGTAATGCTCTTTTTTGAGTATGTGTAAGGGAATCTAGGAGAATAATGCCTCGTCAGTCACTCACTCGAGATAGATCGGAGCTAAGCACTCCAAAATATGCGCAGCTCGAAGCCGAGAATGGGAAGAGTATTCTTTAGGGGATAATCGGGTGAGAGTCATTCAGAGTCGTAGTAGTTATCGCTATCAAGAAAGGTTCTCAACATGGTAAATGGGAGACGCAGATTAGCAGGGGATGCATAGAAACAATAAGTCCCAAACAACCTGCATCACAAATGAATATGCGAAGAGTTGGTGTTGTGCCGTTCAGCCCAGCTAAAGCCACCCCCCGGCAGCAATACAGTGTACCTTAGTGCACGATGGCTCCACATGAGATACGTACAGAGAATGGGGCGACTACGGTCCAATCAAAGTGCAGAAACCCCTGGAACACGCTCCACGACTTCCCTTACCAAACCAACGCTACCAAGTCAGCCTCAAGGCAACTTTGTTTTCCAAGTCGCCGATGGTCTCTGTAAGGTCTCCGACTCCGATGCCTGCCTCTCCTCTGCCCACGACCGGAGCATCAGCTTGAAGCCACTTTTCTGAAAAGCCGAAGATTCCCTTGCGACACGTTGCTAACGCCATTTCTGCTCCTTGCGACGAAACCTATCCGCTTAACAGCCTGCAAGTCTCAAGATGGCCAAGGTCGCGACCGATTTCGAAAAGATCATCAACGAAGGTAGGGCCTGTCCCGACACGTCGCCATTTCGAGTTGGCCACTAACCGGAGTTCCTGTTTCGACGCGCAGGACGTGAGAGGAAGAAGAACGAGGCTCTCGCGCAGAAGATCTTCTCGAGGGATAGAAGACAGAGCGCCCCGACCAAGCTCAAGCCCGGCGCCGGTCCTTCCCTGGCTAGTAGAGTTGGTGTGAAGAAGGTACTATGACCTCTCTCTTTTGCTGAACTCGGCCCCTTGAAGAATTACTCGCTGACACTGGCTCCCGCAGCAGCGCACCGCCTCCCTCGGTCCGAAGGCTGTTCCCGCTGGTAACATCGACGGTGACTGGACTCATGATCTCCACGGCTCGGTAAACAGTAGAAGGAACGGCGGCGGCGGCGGCAGCGGCGCTGGTGGCGGCCTTGCGTCGCGCATCTCGGCGACCGGAGGCAAGCCCGCGACTGCTACCACGGCGGACAAACGAAGCGATCGACGCAGCGAGCAGAGAGCTGCGAGAGTCGCCAACGCGCTCGAGCGTTCCGACCTCATGGCCGATGTACAGATGACGCGTGCTGCTGCTCCGGTGCAAAAGGGCCTTTCGATTCGTGGCATCGCGGGACCGTTTGCCATCATGGCGCAAAACTTCGCGCCTGGCACAACAGCTGCGGACATCGAGAGCGCGATGACGCCTGTTGGTGGGGAGATTCTAAGTTGTAGAATCATCAAGACCACTCCTTTGCTTGTGGCCGAGATGGTGTTTGCGACCAAGGAGGGCGGCGATGCCGTCATTTCTACCTTCAACAACCAGACGGTAAGTACCTCCATGGGAAATCTTACCCCTACGAGCATGGGCTAACGTTCGAGTTCCAGGCCGACGGCCGTATCATCAAGGTCTACCCCAAGCCTGGTGGCTACAACACTGCTCCCCCGTCCGCACCGCGAAACTTCCGTTCTGCCCCAAGCAACAACGTTGTCGACGGCTCCAACGGCTTCCCCGAGCCCATGGAGGCCGACAACGTCGGCCCGTCCACAGGCCTCTACAGCGATAAGTTGGTTAGCAGAGGAAACGGCAACGGCGGTGGCGCAAATCGTAGAGGTCGTGGCTGGAACCGTGGCGGACGCCGATAGAAAAGATACGGCGAGAGTATGAATGGGCAAAGAAAAAAGAATGGTTTGCTTGTTTCTGGCGTTGGTAAAGAGCGGGCGGAAGGTCGAATACCACCAAGGTGACCAATGTTTGCGGCTTGTTTTTCTCTTACGGCGATCACTGGGGGGCTGTTTCTCTCACGGTTCGAGAGTCTAGCATCTCCTTACTACTCGGAGCATGTGTACTAGTAGACGAACTACCACGTTTCTTGGCATGATGATGCCGCTTCTGTTCCATATTCCTGGAGTGTCAGACTTTACACAGGGACGCGTATCTTGCGTGCGTTTTGGTGAAATGTAATGTTGGGGTATATTGTAAGATGTGGCGAGGCTCATCGCAGCCTCTGTTATATGGTACAATGAGAACGCTTTGTTTTACATAATATTCCATTCCTCAACCCAATATATTCGATCAAGAGACCTGCTGTTGCGGGTCGGTCAACTCGACCACGAAGCGGTTGATCGTGTTCCGCTTGCTCTTAATCTCCTCAAGCAACTTCTCGTCGTTACTGAGCAGGTTTCTTTTTTCGATCTTGTCGACCGTGGCAATCATCATGCGAGCGAGACTAAGAAGCGTCATTTCAAAATTGCCATGACGCTTGATCCATCCGGCCGTTGAGGGCTTGGCCTTGGATCTCGACTTGGACATGGATCTCAGGGCTGACTTGGCGGTGAGGAACGGACTCCAAAGCTCGTTGATGGCGGTTGCGAGCTGTCTGCCATATCCCCTATCCGCGCCCTCTTGGTCGCCCTTCTTGGCCATCTGGCGGAAACTGTGATCCGCGATCAGGGCAACACGTAGGTAGAGGTGAAGCGTCAGAAGGTCGATTCGTTGACTCCGGCCAGTTTCCTCTTTCGCGACCTCCATGGCCTGTGTCATTTTGTGCAAGATCTCGGTGGCGGTCTGGAAAACGGCAGGGTTCATGTTGTCGCGGAGACACGCTGACAGGGCTCGGTGGAAGACGGGTGGAGTGACGTATTTCGCGGGCATTTGTGTCAGCAGGTTCTTTGCCCCGGCGCTTGCTCCAGAACGCTCGCGATGTCGCATGTATAGGCTATAGTTGTCTTCATCGGGATGGAGGCCGTAATGCTCGGTAAAGAGACGCCAGTAAGCGGAACCGAGCTTGTTCTGTTTACCCATGCCTTTGTCTCGGGCAGTGGTGAGAATGAGGTAGAGGGTCTTTTGGCCCGGCACAGCGTAGGTGGCTCTCTTCGCGTCTGGTACTTTCTTGGGGAATTGGTGACCTAATATGGCAATGTTCTTCATGGCTTCGTCCGCAAAGTTCGTGATGCTTTCGATAGTGTTGCTGTTAGGTATGCTCATCGTTTCCTCCAGCAGTGCGAAGACCTCGGCATGGCCATTGTTGCCTCCGAGGAGCAGGACGCGACCCATGGCGCAAACTAGGTCTTCATCGAGCTTGAGCTTCCCGTTGCGCCACTCTCGGATTACTTCTTCCCAAATAGCCTTGCACTGATCAACCACCTGCTGCGTCTCCTTTTGTGCATTCTCGGACGGCTTTTGTGTGGGCTCTTCGCTGTCTCGTTTTGGTTGGATCTTGAAGCGAAGACTATTGATAATAGTCGTATACGTGCGCGCATCGGCTCGTCGGCCTGCTTTCGCATCGGCCGTCCCCGCAATGGAGAACATGGAATCGATGTCACCCGCACGACCGCACACCTGGAGGACGGCATTGAGATGAATCTCGTTGGCCTTTACACGCTCGTCTTTGAGGAGCGTGTGGTAGATGTTGACGGCTTTCGTGACGGCGGTCTGCGGGTCGGGGGCATTCACGCAGCCGCGGAAGATGATTGTATAGGTCTGTTCGTTGGGCAGCTGGCCGCGCTTCTTCATGTCGTTGAAGAGTTTGATGGCGGCGTTGAGACGTTTCTGTGTGTTGATCACGTAGTCGATCAGGTGGTTCCAGGCGACTACGCACTGGTCGTTCTTGCTGGCTCGCTGTGTGAGGAGGAGGGCCTCGTCGAAGCGGTCCTTTTTCAGGGTTGCTTCGACGTGATTTGCGATCTTCCAGCGGTCTTGCAGGTATTCGAGGTTTTTGTTGACAGCCCATTCCAGCTTTTTTCTCCTCCTCTCTTCGGCGACTTTCTCGGTTTCTGGAGACGACGAAGTTTCCTGGAGCTCGTCTACGAACTGATTTTTCGAGACGACGCTGTTGGTTTCTGAAGCTGCGTCTTTCTCGAATCTTGCTCGTAGGGCTCTTGCGGCGGAGCCGCGGGGCACGAAGTTTGCATTTCGGCGCGGGCGGTAATTCTGACCATCTTTTACGTGCAAGTCTACTGGTCTGCAATTTTATCAGCGGTGAACATTCTATGACGAGGGCTTATAATACTCTGCGACATCTTCTGTTGCGCTGGATATTGAGAATGGGCGATGAAGTTGGCGAATTGGCAGAGAAGTCTGTAGGATACGAGGCGCCGCGGGCAGTGGGCCCGCACCAATCAATGGCTTGAGAGTCCTTTTCAGGCAATTGGTGCAAGACAGCATCGTGAGTACTCGCGGATTGCAAAGCCAGGAAGGAGGCCTTTGCTTGCGTTAGTCTCCGTCGAAATTTTGCGACGAGAAGCTCAAGCTTAGGTAGAGCTGCCGTCCTTATCTTATCGCGGGACCCTACCTAGTAGCGTGTCGCGCAGGCCACTGGCGTTCCGCCGCGCGGGGCGGGCCTCTTGCCCCCCACAGCAACAGGCTGCCTACCTTAGGTAGGTGTGGCTGGTGCCCAACCAATGGGCCCCAGTGCAATTAAGCAGAGAGCAGAAAACGCGTCGCAAACACGACGCGCGACGTCTTTACGCGCCGCCCCTGCAACGGGCTGAATTATAGTGCACATGAATCCGTGCTTTGTCTGTCCCGCCCGTCTCAGGTCTCTTCCACATTCCGACAACCACCTTGAAACCGCATCAATTCCATACTCTAGTCGTCTTGGTTTGACTTTTGGTACCATGATCTAGGAATATTCATGAGCCTCTTAATTTTCGACTAATCCCATACCAACGCACGAATGAGCCTGCCCAACATGCCTAAGCCCGACAGGCGCTCGAAGCTCGCTGAGCTTCGGGCTCTCCGCCAGTCTGGAAAGAAGGGCAACTACCAAGTCGAAGACGTTTCCGAACTATACGAAGAAGTCGACGAGAACCAATACAAGAAGATCATCCGTGATCGGTTAGACCAGGACGATTTCGTCGTCGACGATAATGGCGAGGGCTATGCCGACGACGGTCGAGAGGAGTGGGATCGCGCCCCTCAATACTACTCAGAAAGCGACGATGAGGTAGTGGTGCAAGGGCGAGGCAGGCCAAGCAAAGCATGTAAGAAGCTGTCGATACGATCCAATGAAGACAGGGCACTGACTTACGATGTGCAGCGAAAAAACAGCGCGAAGAAGAAGCAGCCAAGCGGGACGCCAATGACAGAGATATCAGCGAGTACTTCACGAAGGGTGCTGTAAAACCACAGGCAAAACCCAAGGTTCGCTCAAAAGCCTCAACGAACCAAGAGACATCCTAACATGAAGCAACAGGTCGCGAAAACGAAAGAAGACGATGACTTCCTGAACGACTTGCTAGGTGAAGTCGACGCCAACGTCCCTGCTCCTGTCTCCCGATCAGGAGGGAAACGGAACAGATCCCCTGAGCGACGGAAAGCTCGTGTGCTTTCCCCAGCTGCCGAGACCAGACGGCCTTTGACCAAGAGACCCAAGACTGTGGACGACAGACTCCCTTCTCCCACCATTGACGATTCGGTGCCGGGCGATGGCGACATGCCGCTACTAGGCGACGACAGGGAGCATACCCCCATTATGGAAGTTGGAGACGTTCCTATGTCGGATCCGGCGCCATCGTCACCTGCCGCCAAGGTAGCGCACCGCAAGGCCCAGATCAAGGCAGAGCCAAAGGATGATGATGATGAGGACATGATGGAGGTTGCTCATGCTGGTGCCATTATGGCTGCCAGTGTCAATATCGCGGGATCGAGGCCACCCAAAAAGCTGGTCAAGCCTGAACCGTACCCATCTCCTCTCAACTCGTCTCCCGCCAAGGCAGCCGAGCCCGCAGTCGACTCCTCCGCCTGGAACTCCATCACCGACCAGCTGAATGTTGTGAGCAGCTCTCCTGCAGAGGCTAAAACCGTTGGCAAGATAGACTACAAGGATGCCATCGAGCCCGACGGCAGTCTGAACATGTTCTGGACAGATTACACCGAGGTCAATGGTAGCCTCTGCCTCTTTGGTAAGGTCTTGAACAAGAAGACTGGGCTCTATGTCAGTTGTTTTGTCAAGGTGGACAACATTCTCCGGAAACTGTACTTCTTGCCGCGTGAAACAAAGGTACAAGACGGTGAAGATACTGAGGAACCCGTCGAGATGATGAACGTCTACTCCGAAATCGACGCGATGATGACTAAAATGAACGTTGGCATGTACAAGATCAAGGCCTGCACTCGAAAATACGCCTTCGAGCTGCCAGACGTACCCAAAGAAGCACAATACTTGAAGTGCCTCTACCCCTACACAAGTAAGTAACTCATCTTGACAATCTGGAACGCCTACTCACCAGAGGAAGAGCCTGTCATCGATGGATCAGCCACTGGCGAGACGTACTCACGCGTTTTTGGCACCAACACTGCCTTGTTTGAACAGTTTGTTCTATGGAAGAACATCATGGGCCCTTGTTGGTTGAAGATCACAGACGCCGACTTCGGCGCTCTCAAGAATGCCTCCCACTGCAAGCTGGAGGTTCTGGTAGAGCATCCCAACATGGTTGCTTCACTCAGCGACTCTGACAACCTCGATATCCCACCGCTGACGCTGATGAGTCTTTCGTTGCGCACTGCGTTTAACGCCAAGGCCAACAAGCAGGAGATTCTTGCAATCAGCGCAAGGATATACGAAAAGCTCAATCTGGCAGACACCACGCCGGCTGAGAAGCTTCCCTGCAGGACGTTCACGCTTATCCGGCCTTACGGCACAGCATTTCCCCTTGGGTTTGAGACTATGGCCAAGGAACGGAAAAGGGGTCTTTTGAAGACATTCCGTCAGGAATCTGAGATCCTCCAATTCTTCCTTGCCCAACTTGATGTCGTTGACCCAGATGTGATCATGGGCCACCAGCTGGAAGGTGTGGACTACAGTGTCTTGCTCAGCCGTCTACACGAGAAGAAGACCCATCAATGGTCGCGGCTGGGCAGACTGAAGCGAACACAATGGCCAGCTTCCATGAACAAGGTCGGGGGCAATGTATTTGCTGAGAGACAGATTATGTCTGGTCGTCTGCTCTGCGATCTCGCTAACGATGCTGGAAAGTCCGCCATGTACAAGTGCCAGTCATGGAGCTTGACGGAAATGTGCAGTCTGTACCTACCAGGCAATAACTGCCGCCAAGACATCGACAATGAGGCCGCACTCAAAGGCTGGGCTACCCAAAACAAGGAGGGTATGATGAACTACGTAACGCATATGGAAACCGACACACACTTCATCACTGCTCTCGCCTTGCAAGTCCAACTTCTGCCACTTACTAAGGTCCTCACCAACCTAGCTGGTAACTCGTGGGCAAGAACTCTCACTGGTACTCGTGCCGAGCGGAACGAGTACATTCTGCTGCATGAGTTCCACCGTAACAAATACATTTGCCCTGACAAGCAAAGCTTCAGGGGCAGAATGGCTCAAGAAGAGAACCAAGAGGAGGAAGGCGAAGGCAAGAAGAAGGACAAATACAAGGGAGGTCTCGTCTTCGAGCCTGAAAAAGGTCTGTACGACAAGTTTGTTCTTGTCATGGACTTCAACTCCTTGTATCCATCCATCATTCAGGAGTTCAACATTTGCTTCACGACCGTCGACAGATCAGCAATGGTAAGTGTGTCGCGTTGCTGTGCAATATCAAGTACTGAACCCTTCTTAGGACGACGACGACGATGCTGTCCCCGAGGTTCCCAAGGACCAAGACCAGGGTATTCTGCCCAGACTGATCGCTACTCTTGTCAGCCGAAGAAGGCAAGTCAAGGCTCTCATGAAGGACAAGAACGCGACTACGGATCAGCTTGCCACATGGGATATCAAGCAACTTGCGCTGAAGCTCACTGCCAACTCCATGTACGGATGTTTGGGCTACACCAAGTCCCGATTTTATGCCCGACCTCTCGCTGTTTTGACCACTTACAAGGGTCGTGAGATTCTGCGCAGCACCAAGGAGCTGGCAGAGAGCAATGCCCTCCAGGTCATCTATGGTGACACTGATTCCGTCATGATCAACGCAAACGTGGAGAACGTATCAGACGCTTTCAAGGTCGGCCAGGAGTTCAAAAAGGCCGTAAACGAGCGCTACAAGCTTCTCGAAATCGATATTGACAACGTTTTCCGCCGAATTCTTCTACAGGCCAAGAAAAAATACGCCGCTATCAACTTGGTCGAGAAGGATGGCAAGTTCATTGAGAAGATGGAGGTCAAGGGTTTGGACATGAAACGCCGTGAGTACTGCGGTTTGTCCAAGGAAATCTCCAGCAAGATCCTGAACGAAATCCTCTCCGGCAACGAAACTGAGGTGTCGATTGCCGGCATCCATCAATATCTCAGAGAAATCTCCGCCAAGATGCGCAAACAGGCCGTGCCGGTGCAAAAGTATATCATTTTCACGCAGCTTGGCAAGGCTCCCACCGAGTACCCCAACGCAGACTCAATGCCTCAAGTTCAAGTCGCCCTCAGGGAGATCGCTCGAGGAAAGACGGTTCGCCGCGGCGATGTCATTTCGTACATCATCACTGGCGACCCTCAGAGCTCCGACCCTGCCCCGAAGAGAGCATACGCCCCTCCTGATGTCATGAAGGCGGAATCTGGACTTGCCCCCGACGTGGATTGGTACATTGCCAAGCAGATCTTCCCGCCAGTCGAGCGTCTATGCGCGAACATCGTTGGCACGTCTAGCGCTCAACTCGCAGAGTGTCTTGGATTAGACATTCGCAGATACAAGTCTGTCCAAGACAGCCAACAAAACAACAACGACATGGAGATCCACCCTCTTGAATCGCAGATTCCGGACGACGTGCGTTTCGCTGAATGCACTCGACTCTCCCTCCGCTGCCGCACCTGCAAGGCGTCATCGTTGTTCGAGGGCCTCCTCGAGCAGCCTGCTCGGGTTTCCGCCTCTGGCGTGCTGTGCGGCTCTTGTGACGCCACCATCTCGACACTCTCCATCGTGGCTCAGGTCGAGCATGCCCTCCGCAGACAGACGGCCCGTTACTACGAGGGCTGGCTGGTGTGTGATGACTCGGCTTGCGGCATGCGCACTCGCCAGATGAATGTCTACGGCACCCGCTGTCTAGGACCTAGGGGGCTGGCACGAGACTGCCTTGGTCGCATGCGTTACGAGTACACCGAAAAGGCCATATACAACCAGCTTGTGTACTTTGCCAGCTTGTGGGACGTCGACAGAGCAAAGACCAAGGCGTCGGCTGAAAATGACAAAAGCCTCTCGCGGGAGGACAAGGAGAAGATCCTTGCATTGGCCGAGCATAATCGCGTCCGCTTCGAAACGGTCAAGGGCGTGGTGGACAAATATCTCGACAAGTGCGGCAGGCAATGGGTTGCCATGGACACTCTGTTCGCAAAGTTGGGCTTCAATAAGCCTCTTCTCGCGGCCGCATAAACAGGGCTGGGGGATGCGATACGCGATGATGACCGGGATGGATCACTTCAGGGCAAACGGATTTGGTTACGACGGGTGACGGAGTTCGGCAGGGTTGGCATAGCTGTGTTTTCTGCATGTACTTGCACTTTACGTCGGTTTTGGCATGGCACACAAGGCCCCCCCCCCCTCCCCCTCTTATCCTTCTCCCCGCTACCAATGGTTGGCGATGCTAGCCACTGGTTCGATGGGAGAAGAGAATGTGGGAAGTACTTCAGGAGTTGACGAGCGGGAGTTTTGGGGTATGAATTACGGTGGATACTGATTACTGAGCTGCTGCTGCGCGGTTCTGAATTTCTCGTTCTGTAGACTAATAACGCCCATTTCCTGCGAGAGCTTGCCTGCCACCTTGACGCCCTGGCGAACCGGGAAGCTTGAAGAGATTAGAACCTCGTTGAGATGGGAACATCAAGCCTCGCGTCGTTTGGTCAATGAAAGCCATTCATACTAACTACACTGAACTTCGATGTTGGCTTGTTCCGATGAAAATCCTTACAAAACGCAATAGCCTTCAAAACACAACCACCAGCGCAGCCCTCCACCACATCTCTGTCAAGAACGGTCCAGCCCTGAGTTGAGGGCCCCTCTGTATGGGTGCGTCAGGGCTGACAAGGGGGGCCGACAAGGGGCAACGACAACTTGGGCCTAATATTTCACAATGAAGAAGAAAGCCCTCATGTGGGAAGCCACATGCGTGCATCCGACGACGAAATGGGTTAAGAAATGCAGACTAGGCGGCATTCAAGGTACTCGCAAGACACTAGGGATAGGCAAGAATATTAGTGAACTATTCAAGTCTCTTTTTGTTGTACTGAGCCACTGGCTGGTTTGTTGCCGAATTGAAATGTACAAAGTCAGAAGCAAATTAGGTCCACCATCCCCTAGTCTGATTAATCCTGCTATCATCAATCATTCCTTTCTTTAACCATGATTCATAGCTCATAGAAACCCCAGATATTTTCAAGTTGCCGTTGGCGACCGTCAACCTGAGTTATTCTGAGGTTTCATTGAGTTAAGAGTCTATGGAACTAAAACCTATTCTTTTGTACAGGCGCCAAAAGAGAAAGGTCTTCTCTTGCCTAGGACGTTGCCCCGCCTTACTGAGGGGGACCAAACCTCTTCTCCCAAACTGTTTTTTTCCCGCGCGACAAAGTGAGCCAGTGGCCAAGCTGATGCCAAAAGAAAATCATAAAGAAATAGAAAGACGAGTCCCCTTCTGAACAATTCCGAAATCCCCTTTTTGGTGAAAACAGGAAGGAATGCCACAACCCAGGTTGTCTTCTTTCTTTCTTTCAAGGCTCTGGCAAATCCCACTGCACATGCCCCTTTCTCCCAACGTAGCCAGGCATGAAAAAAGAAGACCCATAAAGCGTCGTGAACTCATATTAGAAAGGAATAAAAACACGTGATAATGAGATTGCATCTCTTGACGCAATCGAGTGGTGATGAGGGTTGATTGGACGTAACAGAGAAAATGGACGTCAGTGGTCCGAAATTTTGGAAAACCTCTCTTCCTTGCGAGAGGCCCTCTCGTTGTGAATCGTCTATGTCGGTATTCTTCTCGAGGTATCATGGTCCGCAGCGAAGATCAGGGTAACTTTTGTAACACACGAACTGTGAAAACCCTTGTGTAAATGCACCAAAACAGCCCCCGCCCCCGTCTATTTGCTAAAATGCAATGACTCTTTGGAATAGGAAATGCTCAGATTCTCTCCTCATTTGTCACCGGCAGCAGAGCTGTCGAGAACGGCCTTTGGAATCGCAGGCGACGCCGCAGTCGACGGAGGAGAGGCTGGGTTTTCGCTGTCCAAATTGGCGAGGGCGCTGAAAAGACGTTAGTGACCGGGTTTGAGAGGCAGCTTGTGAAACGTTCTTACCTGAAGGCGTTGGTGTGCTGGGTGGTTGGGGGAGTTCCGGTGCGAGAAGAAGCACCAGAATCTTCACCCGGTCGGCCGAGAGAGCCACCAGGTCCCAGTCTGCGGCCACTGTTGCTGCGCGAAGCAAACATGGAGGTAGGGCCGAGAGTGACGTTGCCGCTAGCAGCTCTGCTGGTGGAGCCCTTCAGGCGGCGCAGGTCGTCCATGCCGACCTGGTTCGAAGCAGCTTGCATGTAACCGGAAGAGAAGTTGCGGGAGTCGCCACGACCAAGATTGGGACGACCACCAGGACCACCACGCTGGCTGCCACTGCGCTGGTTCTCCAGTGCCTTCTGTTGAGCAGCAGCTTCGGCCTATGTACTTGTTAGCTAAACGTTCCATGATCATTCAGTTTAAGTTTCTTACCTCTGCACGAATCTCCTCGAGGGTCTTGGGGCCCTTGTTGGCTTCCTTGGAAGACCATCCTGACCTGCGCAAGTCGACAACGTCCATGAGCATGAACTTCATTCTGCTGGCGAGCTCAGGCATGTCGACCATGTGCTGGATGCGGTCGAAGTAGACGTTCATGAGCTGCTTGCCCTTATCGGAAGCATCGAGATTGCCACCGATGGTTCTCAGGAGCTTGGACAAAGACTCTATCTCTGCCTCATCGGGCACGCCCTCGTAGTCGACCAGCTTGCGGACACACTCGTGCATGATACGTTCAGTAAGCATGCCGAGCTTGTACAGCTCACCGATGAACTGGACGAGACCCAGACCACGACGCTTGGCGGCGGCGGCGATGTAGTACTCATCAGAAAGCATAGCAGCCTCCCCGGTCTGAGAGTTCTCACCCTCCTTAGGCTCGGGAAGGTTGGACTTCCAGCCACGCTCGAACTCCTCCTGGCAACGGTTGAGAAGATACTTGCGGAAAAGAGCACCGCCGCTGACAACAACTCCGTTCTTGTCCTTGATGTTCTCATCACGAATCTCGGGGCTCATAGTGTCGAGCATACGCTTGCAGAACTTGGCATACATGGAGGCCCAGTGAGACTCATCGGTGGCCTTCTCGAAGGTAAGCTGAATCACTTGGCGGAGGGTCCGACCATCAGTCTCATCCTTGGACTGGGCAGCGATGGCAAGAATTTGGTCGGCAATCTTGTCGAACTTCTCGGGAGTCATCTTGTTGAGAGCAGCCTTGACCTTGCGCTGAACCATCTCGGGGTCCATGTGATCGCTGGCGGGGGCACTGCCCGAAGCGTTCTTGCCAATGCTGCTGGGCTTCCAACCAGTAGCAGAAACCTGGATAGGCTTGAGATCCATGCCCTGCGTAAGAGGCATGGTCTTAGCTGCCTGCGCTTCCTTGGGATTGTAGTCGTTACGTCTGCTGCCACCACCGCCTCTGGCAGAGCGGGTTCTGGGAGAGTTGGGACCCATGTTGGAAGAGGAAGGCGTACGAGCCATCTGTCCCGCAACAGGGAATGCCGGGCGGAAGTTGCCCATGCCGCCAGCGCTCATAGCAGCGTTGGACATTGCAAAGCGCTCAGCGGAAGTCGTGCCTCGGACGTTGGGGTTCATGGGTCCACCAGGGGCACCGAACTTGCCCATAACGCCAGCGGCAGAGCCGCGTTGGGAGTTTCCACGGCCGGAACCAGCACGAGGGGTAGAAGCGGATCGAGAGCCGTCGTTATCGCCAATCAAAGACTTGACCTGCTGATGGAACTCCATGGAAGGTTGCTCGGTGAACACCTTCTGGAACTGGAGCAAGAATTGAGCATCGTACTTGAACGTCTTGCCCTTCTTGGCCACAGCGGCGTTCAAGGCCGGGTTAGGAGACTGAATGCCAGCAGGGTAGGTGTCTTGGTTGATGACCTGCAGGAAGCGCGCAGACTTGAGTGATTGAAGCGCTGCGCTAGGTTGGGGTGGATCCACAGGCTTGGTGTTCAGAGGAGCCAAGTTAAGGGGAGAGGGCTTCCCTCCACGCTTTTCAGTGGGAGTAGCCTTGGGTGCAGAAGCCTCAGTGGGAGTCGAAGCCTTGGAATCGCCAATGTTGAGGTTAGAGAGCTTGTCGGCAACGTCGCTAACCTTGGAGGGCTCGCTGTCGGTCGGAGCACCATCCTTGCTCTTCGCCAGAAGCTCAGCTACAGAGGTACCGGAGCCTTGGGCACGCTTCCGCTCCTTCTCCTCTTCGAGACGCTCCATCTCACGTTCGGCCTCGCGGAGCTTGCGATCCTCGTCGGCGGCGTTGGTCTTCTTCTTCTCTTCCTCAGCCTTCTTCGCAGCCTCCTTCTCGAGAGCCTTCTTTGCGTTGTACGCAGCAGCCTCTTTCTCACGGCGGGCGTCCTCTTCTTCCATTTCACGAATCATGCGCTCCATTTCCTCTTCCTCAGTCTCGACCTTTGCGGGAGGCTCAGCAGGCTTCTCAGCCTCAGCCTTTGCCTTAGCATCGGCTTCGGCCTTGACCTTCTCTTCCTCCTCGGCTTTGCGTTTGGCTTCTGCAGCTTGCTCCTCAGCCTTGCGAGCTTCTTCCTTGGCCTTCGCCTCAGCCTCTTCCTTAGCCTTAGCTTCAGCGGCCTTCTTCTCCTCTTCGGCAGCCTTGGCTTTGGCGTCGGACTCCTCCTTCGCCTTGTCCTCGCCATGCTTGGCCTGCTCGATCTTGGCTCTCAGCTCGTCCTGGATCTCACGAGCAGTCTTGGGTGTGGCTTGGCTGTCATTGCGAGCGTGAGAAGGCGTCGCTGACTTGGGAGGGGGGGTAGGGGTGGACGAGACAATAGGGGGAGTCTTGGACTGTTGAATGCTAGGAGCAGGAGAAGAAGGCGTCTTCATGCTCTTGAAGTCAACCGCCTCGCCCGCGGCGTTCTTGATAACGATGGCAGCGCTCTTCTTGGGACGAACGAAGTTGCCAGAGGAGGCGACAATGGGAGTCTTGACCTGAGCATTCTGGGGCTGAGGTGTCCCGGAAACAACGATAGGAGCCGGCGGCTGACCGGTGCTGGATGAGGGCCGCTCAGAGTGCGAGGATGTGCGGGACATGGCAGCCGGAGCGGGCTGGTGGTAAGGAGGAGGGACAAAGTTAGGCTGGTAGTTGCCAGGGGCCCCAGGGGAGGGCATATATCCTGGGTTAAAGTAGAGGGGTCGGCCGTACTGGTCGTACTGAGTCGGTCCAGGAGGAGGGTAGCCGTACTGCTGCTTTGTGCTTGTTAGCATTCTCTCGAAATTACTAGTTTCAGGTGAAAGATCGACAGGCGGAGGAGGGGGAAGAGGAAGAAAACGAGCGTCAGAAGTCATCTGCTCAGTGAAGTTGAATTCACCATGCTCGGAAAGATACTCATGATGGAAATCTGCGCGCTGGAGTGGGTTGCCTGCAGGAAACCGCTCGTGATCGGCCATCCAGACGTGCTCATCGCGCTTGGAGTTGCGTCGAGGTCTAGTAGCGTCGTACAATTGTGTTTCCTGCGAGGAATCCATGTGTCGCGATTTCTGAGACGACTTGTCCCAATCACGGCGTGCATTCTTTCGCTTGTTCTTGAAAGATTGACCAAAAGACGAAACAGGGACTTCTTGAAGGAAATGGGGGTGATGTACTGGTTGAGCCGCCATGTTCGGTGGCGGGTAGTGGTACTGAGGAGGAGTATTCATAGGCATCGCGTGCTGAATCTGCGCGGGAGGCATGCTCGGGGTGCCAGGCTGAGACGGAGCCAGGGCAGGGCTCCGGGTCGGTTGAGGCGAGTTGGGGTATTGCATCGGTCTTCCGCCGGGGTGGAAGGAAGGCGGCATACCGCCGCGGCCTCTGCCGTTACCATATTGCTGGTTCGGCGGGAATCCCATGTTGGGATTGTAAGGAGGGTTGTGAGGGTTGAAGCCACGGCCACGGCTGCCCTGGAAACTCTGACGGTTGGGACCTTGGTTAGGACCAGCGGGTCCACCCACATCACTGTGCTGGGAGACGCCAGATTCACGTCGAATGTGCAAGCCAGGCTGCGCAGGCAGAGCGGCCTGGGATTGAGGGGTTGAGGCTTGTCTCATGTGGCGCTGTGAAGAAGAAAGGTCAGCATGAGAACATGAGCGCGTCTTCGGCGCGAAGGACAAAGGGGAACCCACATCGCCATCGCTTCCGAGACTACCAAAAGTCATCGCACCAGAAGGAGCCATGCCCGAGGGGGGGCGGCCACCGCTTGCCGAGGGCTGGGGAATCGGCGAGGGAGAGTGCGCAGGAGAAGGCACTCTCTGGCCAGCTCCGGGAATAGGAATAGGAGCAGCGGTAGACTGGGGAGTGCTGTGCGCAACAGCGGGAGAGTTGTAACCGAACTGAATACCGGGCTTCGAACCGCCGACAGAGCCGCCGTTGGGAGCAAAGCTGTTGGGGCCGTTGGCGCTCAGAGTGACGGAGCTCTTGCGGCTGTGATCAGCAGCGTTACCGTTCATGTTTGAGGAGCCGTGAGCGACTGCTGGGGCAGCAGGCACAGCAGGAGTGATAGGAGGACGTCCATTTACTGGTGACGGAGCAGACAGCTTAGCATTTTGCGCAGAGGAGCCACCGACCACCGCAGGTGGGTTGGATCCCGTCGCAATCAGCGGCGTTGAGGCTTGCTTCTTGTTCGCACCGGCAGCGGAAGCATATGAAGGAGCCGAAGTCGCAGCAGAGGAGTTGGGCGCCGGGTTAGACTGGGGGTTGGCAGTCGAAGTCATATGTGGAATCTCGTCGAAGAAAGTGCGGATGCGTTGATGAGATGACGTTTTCGAGTCGAGAAGTCGTCGGCGGCGTTCGGGGAATGATGTGTTTGTTGCTCGAGACGACAAGGTGGTCGAACTGGCGCAACTGACACGATCGCTCGGATACCGAATCTCAGATTCGACAGCAGGGTGGCTGGGCGCAGAAATTCAAGAGTGAATGACTGTCGTAAAGGAAGTTGATAAAATCCTCACTAGGAAGATTTAGGATACGCTCGAGGAATGAGTCGATTCGGTCTGTTGTTTAGGTCGCAAAGGACTGTGTTGTCGTAAATTCCTTGACGGAAGGAACGAAATATCGCCTGGCGATGGGGGAAGAGGGGGCAGAACTGGGTCGTTTGGGCCTTCGCAACGGTCGGGGAGAAACCAGAGAAAGGTTTTCCAAAGACCAGCGGAAATTATGGTAGAGGGGAGAGTTATCTTCTGAAAGAAAATACAGAAGAAACTGACGATGAAGAGGTCTCTGGTGAGGAATTATCCACCTGGACCAGTTTTGGTGTTTGTGGTAAGGGAAGATTTGAAAGAGAAATCGACCAAATTTTTTTGGGCGGCAGATATTATGGCGTGGACCTGGGAGAGATTGTGAGGGAAAGACCCAGGAAGGGTACCTTTTGGAAGTACCTATAAAGCCCGCACCCACAATGACCCACCATTCACCAAATGGAGAAAAAGGCTGCTCAGAGCCCCCATTCACTGCCCTGTGTGAAAAAAGAGTGGAGACAGGTGACACTGTGCCCCCTCCCATCCGTGGCCTGGCCACACACTCATCACTGGCTGAGGCCTGTGGCGCCCAATTCACTGCCCTGGTCGTCTTTTTAGGCGGCAAGTCCTTACCCCAGTGCCCCCAGTTGTCCCTTTGAGCAGCAGCTAGTGCGTCAGCAATGATATCTCTCGCTTATCAGCACCATAAGGGACCCGCAATTCTCACGCACAAATGACAGTGTGAGTTGATTACCTATTTAGAAGGCAAATCACTGCAATAATTGAGGTCTATCAACCATTAATAGCCAAGTATCCAGTGATAATCTGACGTATTGCAGAGGCTGAGTATGTAAATTTTAAATATTTCCTTCTGTCGCGAAGACTCCAACTAAACACGAGAGAAGAAGTCATCATTCATCACCCGCCTTTACCAGCGCAGTTGGGCATATGCATCAAGTCGACTCGGGCCCTGGAGCAGGAAACAAACAGGGAGCAAAGCCACAAAACCCGCAACCACAGGTAACTTCGCCAACAGCCTGTGGGAATAAGCCACATATTGTCTTTGTGCGCCTGAATGCTCTGTGTACTTCGTGCGGCAAACTAGATGCAGATTGTCCTTGGATCAGGTAAACCTTGACCATTTGCCATCCCGTCTTAGAGCAATTAGATTTTTCATACACCAGGTGTCTGAAAAGCAGAAACATGCAGCCAGCGTATAGACCAAGAGAAACATTGATCCATTTCGCATTATGCGTGTGATAATATAAATGGCAGACTGCTCGGTGCCTGTCAGTTAAGAGCAGCATCTGATGGCGTTGGCCAGATTACTTGCATGTCTTTCCCCAAGTTCTGGTTCTACCTGGACCACTTTACCACCTTACTTAGCTTGGAGATACAGGGCACGAACCAGGTTCAGATGTGATAACCTCAGGTTGTCACTTTGCCGGTAGTGAGGTGCCGTGCTGGAGAGTGGTTTTAGCCCAAGGCCACAAACACGAAGCTCAGGCTCAGGGTCCGAGGCCAAGGGTTGTGAGGCACAGAGGGTTGACCTTATCCACGCATGGTATTCGGAGTTACCCTGGTTTTCGCCATCCAGACAGCAAATGCGAGGACTCTTTTATTCTTTCAGATAATTTTTTGCATCTGTCTACCACTCAGAAAAGATTTTCATATTATAGGCTTCGTCTGGCCCGTGGATGTGAAGCCCGGCCGTGAAATTCCGGCAACATTAGTAAGGTACAGGCAGATAGACACACTTCTCCGGCACCTCTCTGACACCGACGGATGCTTGGGAGTCGAGTCGTCAGTAGGTAGGTACTTTAGGTCGGCAGGCCGCAGGACTGTGTGGAAGTGCGAATTTCCAGGTCAACCAGTGGGGTCCAAGACGTCTGTCTACCTGACGCTACCTAGGTACCTCACCCGCCAAAGGCAAAAGGCAAGAGGCAAAAACCCAGCAAGCATTCGAAAAGGTAGGGCAGGTAGGTAGTCAACATGCTTTCAATCATTCAATAAGATCTCCAGCAGTCTACCGATCCTACATTTGTCGCCTTGCGATAAATTACAATTCAACGCTGCCGGTGTTCTTTCCCAGATAGATACTATAATCACAGAGACGAACATCAGATGCCACGCCCGGAACACGGAGTCAAGTCGATCCCACGTCTTATTCCTATAGCACACTTCAGCCGAAAGTAGAGTTGAGTTCGCGCCTGCAAATTGCCTCACCCTCTTGCCATGCAACGCCAGTCTAGAAAGATGAGAGGTGTCCCATTCGTTTGTTTGCTGGGGTTCTCCCATACCAAACCCAGCTGCCACTGCCAGAGAACGGTGTTTTGCTCCGGTTGCATCTGGAAAGGGACAGGCGCACCATGGCCTTCCTTGCCTGCGTCTGTCTGCAAGATGCAGCTCTGGCGCGTGAATAGCATGCTACCTTGGTCTTTTACTAATTCCATGCGGAAATCATGACAGGTCTCCGGGTCCGTATCCAAGGCACAGCAGCATTCTAGTTCTCAAAATAGCGAACCTCGAGGTATAATCAACAACAATATACAGGCCAGATAAATGAAGAAAAAAAAATTGATCTGGAGGTCGGTTTCAAACATCGACGTCGCCTGGGCCGTTGATAAGGAGCAACACCAGAGGCGAGCAAGGCTGGACAAGGGCACCCCAAACTTGCCTTCCCTGCCCGAGCTCGTACCCCTGCAGCTGCCCGGCTTGAGTGAGAGGCCGACACGTGCGTTTTGCCGTGGTTGCCGTGGTTTTTTTTTTTTTTTTTCCCCTCCCTCCCTCTCCTTACCACCGGTTGGATTTGACGATCTCCGTCCCGGGGCTTCTACACTCACGCAGCTTGTCTCCGTCAGTTGAATCTTTCTGAGCCAACATGCGTATAGCCAACGGCCTGAACCTCGGGTTTGTCGAACTCATCCACCCGGTCGCTGGTTTCAGCCAGGCTTTCAGCTCTCTACCAAAATTCAACAAATATTAGAAGTTGCCACCAGGAGAACCCAATAAGATAAGGTCTTGCGAGAGTCTGGGCGTACGTTGACCAACCAACTCGCAATCGCTGTCTCCGGACTTTAACTTCGATAACAGTCACTGAAATGTTGCTCATAGCGGGCTCACCTGCTTTGTTGGATGTGTACATGCGATATGAGTCTTTAAACCAGCTGGTCTGGTCTCATACTCTGGGCGTCTTCACTATTCTAACTTCCCCCTCTAGTGTAAGGTGTACCGACAGTATCTGACCGGTGTGGGAACCCAGGAATCCAGGGAAAGGATTGCCCATCACTCCACCCCGGACCGGCGTCGTTTTCCCATCAATTACCTACCCACCGCACGTGTCGACGCGACAGAACCGATAATTGAGCGAAGAAGGAGGCCAGCCACAGGAGACGAGATGGGATTTCCGACACGCGTGCCATGAATGTACTTTAAACTGCGTGACATGGCTAACCACTTAACGCGTCGCTTGTTCCGCTACTTGGTCCCATCGCGAGGTACCCAAATCCCCGGCCCATTCTCCAACAGAGGAGGAGACCAGACGACACAGACCATCTCCCCTAGTTGTAATAGCCAGCTGCTCCTTATTACTCAAGGCTAGCGACGAGACTGATATCCAGCCTGTGTGGTGTTCTCGACCGGAGCCGGATAAAAGGGGCCGCGGAACGGGAGACAGGTTCCGGAATGGCTACACAGATCACGGCGCGCACAGCGACCCCTTCCCATCAACCAAGCCATCATTCCATCATACTCATCGCATTGGACCGACATCGTTGTGGCGTCGGATCCGACAGGCAGAAGAGGACTTGCTGTGATGCTTCCTTTCTTTCTGCTGACTAAAAAAAGATCGTTGAGTCTACCAAACCCCTTTGCCCAACGAACAACTTTGAGCAACGACGTAGCAAAGCAACAAACCCCTTCATATCCCCACGGAAAGAAAGTGGGTGCATTTTACCGCCGAAGCCATTATCAGCTAATTCCAGAACCTAAGATGAACGAAGGCAAGCCCGGGTAAGATGGCAACGGTCGAGGCACTCGGACCGTCCATGGCTGAGCCGACAACAAACGCTTCAGAATTCTTACACAATTTGCCTGCCCCAAGACAGGAAGTGGTCTCCAACGCTAACGGGACGGGAAGACTGTAGAATAAAATTCTCCTTTCGCGTCCACGAGACCACGTTCGAGGGCGAGGCATCTTCTCTAGATCCTCCTCAGGGAACTAATCTCATGGTTCACCAGACTTTGTTATTGCCCACACTCCTCGTGCACCTTGGTGTATCTGCTTATCGAAAGTGTCCCCTACTTACCTCTAGTCAGAATTTTTGCTTTTTTCCTTTCTGACCGTGTCTTGTCCTGCCAATTGCCCATTATCGACCTCTTAGCGTCCGTCAGGACACCATGACAAGCATACTCATTCACGCTGACTCTCGCAGTCCAGCAAAGTTGACTCATTCGTCAGCACGCATCGTTCCAGGGCAAGGCAATTGACCAGTCAGAAAAGTCCGCCGACAATTTCATGAGACCGTTGCCACACCCCCATCCTCCATCCTCCGGGAGCTTGACTAACTAACTTACTCCACCAGAAGTTTTCCAGGCCTTGGCCCCTACCCTACCCCCAAAGAAGATCCCTTCTTCTGCAGCATTCTCTGCTGCAACTCATGTCGTCGTCACCATACATGTAGATACGGGCCCTTCCTTTCCTTCTCCCGGGACCGGGAATTGGTACTTAGTCTTGGATCACAAGCTACCGTAATAAGCGACCCAAACACAGGCCATTACGTCAACGGCTCATACTCATCCTCTCATCCGTCACTACTAAAGTATAGTGAATGTTCGATACACAGGCGAAGAGTACGCAATAAAGGAGACGGCGGTAGTAACCCTCCGGAGTGGAATGGTCCAACGCAGCTGAGGCCCCTGTTACCCTGCTCCTTACTTTTTGCTCCTCCTGCTAAACGTGCCTCCTGATTCCTTCCGTTGCTTGCTCCGGCGAACGCCTGAGCGTCGTCGGCCTCCATTTTTAGAACATAGAACCTGGAACTAGCCCGTCGCCATCTAACTGTCGTACTTTTCACAGCGTAAGCTATCCTAGCTAGGGAATGTAGCCTTGTAGGCGTTGGATATCACACAGGGGAAATCTGTATCCCCCATAGCGGGACGCTAGAACGTATCACGTGCATGTGTGCAACAGATTTGTGTTGCTCTGAATATCTTGTCTTGTTTCTTTTGTAAGACCAGTTCCCACGATCTGATAAGGTAGTCATCGCATGTTCCTGACACTCAAGGAGAGAAAAAAAGAGTCATAGAACCCGTATGACGTTGTATAAGTCCACCTCTGCCTCAATTATCGGGACACTTGCATCTTATCGGCAAAGCTTGTGCATCTCCAGCATCCCCCCCCCCCCCCCCCCCCCCGACCGATATACCCCGCCGCCTGCTTGTCACGCCTCGGCGTTTTCTGGAGCATCCTCCTCCTCCTCCTCCTCCTCCTCTTCTGCGACCTCTTCTACGTCGTCCAGGTAGGTATCCTGGATCTCCATCTCGACCCCGCCAGGTATTGCGCCCTCCGCCGCCTGGAGCTGCTTGACCTTAGTGTTGGTCATCTCGTACACGTACTGGCCCAAGTGCTCCACGCCCTCCATCGAGACCTCCCCGGGTACCTCAGCCTTGTCGACCCCAGCCAGCTGTCTTTCGGCTGGCCACAACTCGCCCGTGACAAGCATCAACTTGTCGGGTCGAGCTAACAGTTGTTCAAATGCCTGCCGAAGCTCGTAGCATGCCTCGAATATCTCTCGGCGTCCGAGAATATACAGACCCAGGCGGGCACGAGAGAGTGCGACCGTCATGCGACGGATGTCTCTGAGGTATCCGACTCTCGATGTGCGAGTCAATGACAAAATAATGTCTGTGGCAAGATCAGTCTTTCAATCCAGGCAATCATTGGCCATTGGGGCTACTACTCACAGTCGTTTTGCTCGCCCTGGTACTTGTCCACGGTCGTCACAACCTTGGGCATGCCAAAGATCGTCTTGTTGCCGCACCTGTGGGTCAAGACGTCCTTCACCAGGGCTCGCTGTCCGGCGTATGTTGTCAAGATGCTAATCTTGGATGCTGGGTAACCCAGAAGACGCATGTATTGGTATACAGCCACTGCATACTCCGCTTCTCCCAGGTTCTGAATGAAATGGGGAGTCGGCTCCGTCTCTCCACGGCCCTTATAATCAGGCACGTTAATGAACTGGTAGTCGTACTTGAAACCTGCATTCGCCATGAGGTATTCACCCTCGGTCTCCACGTGCGGCAAGTTACCAAGCTTCGGGTACCGCCACTGGTAAAGGCTGGCAAGGGACGGGCGAGCTCTTCCTTGCTGGTCCAGAGCGATTACGGGAACCCCAAGACGAACGAGTCGTGAAAAGAGCGACTGCTCCAGGTTCGCAAAATGGCGGAACGCGAGACTCTGGATGACTGGAGAGTTTTGGAAGTGGTCACCGCAAAGAACGACTCTTTGCAACGCCATCTGGCCGTTTTGTGGCTTCTGCATCGCCAGCGGGATGAAGTTCTCGATCTCGGTGATTTGCGCAGCTTCCTCCATGACCACGTTGTCATAATGAAATCCGAGCGAAACAATTTCGCCTCGACGCATTGCCGCGTGAGTAGATGTCATGGCAATGATACGGGCCTCGTTGGTGAGCAGGTAATTCGTCTTATCCTTTTCTCGGCGTAAGATCTCGAATGGCATCACATCGGCCAACTCGGAAAAGATCTTCTCGATGTGTCGATGACACCCACTTGCAACGTCTAGGACAGTCTCTCGATTTGCGTCTGGTGGGAAAAGAGGCTGAGGTGCATCTGAAAAGAAGTGGTGGAAAGGAAAAGCCGCGGCGATGTCAGAGGCACTGGCTTCTTCGTGCTTTGCAACTTCCATAAACCTGGCCCATGCCGGCTCAACATAGACTGAGTTGAAATAACCAGCAGTTTCTGCCGAGTTGCCGTGGGCGCCTGGCGCCCCAAGACTGATAGCTAGGCGATTGACCTCCTGCAGGTACCGGTCCCGGTTATCCAGAAACGACTCTACCCGGCCGTGTTTGCTGAAGTTGCCTTCCGTGTACAGTTCCTCTTCGCCGTGACCAAGACGGAGAAGATGACGCTCATCTATATCCAAGGCAACGATCTTTGCAAACAATTGGTTCAGAGCCTGGTTGCTATGCGCAATCAGTAATGTCTTCTGTTCCGGGAAGTTGTGGTAGATGTTGCTGATGATCTGAGTTGCGACATCCGTTTTTCCTGTGCCGGGCGGTCCGACGATTACTGTAAGTCCGGGTTGCGTGCCGGAAGTAATTGCCTCGACCTGCGCCGGAGTGAATCGCACGGTGTTCAGCTTCGGCGCATCGACAGGGTACGGACCCATATTTGGCGGCTTGTAGGTCGACACTTTGACGGTTTCAACCTCTGCTAGAAGAGCAGGTTCTACACCGCGGCGACGTTTCTTGGAGGGCTTTGAAGGCGGCTCGACAGCCTGCTTCTCAGCCGTCTCCAGCACATATGGCGGCCCGAAGCTGCCAGTGACGTCGTCGCTGGGCTCAACAATCTTGCCGGGCAAGCTCCCCGTAAGATGCTGCCAGTCCAAGAAAGTGTCGCGGTAGTCAATCCTCTTGATCCGGTTGGGCAGTTGTTTGTATGTTGCTCCAGCCGGGTCGCCGTAGCCAAGGAAGACCTCATGGAACCAAGAGGCAATGGGGACCTCGGAAAGCGTCAAGCTGCGGATGGACTCCATCACAGGCTTGAAGTTGTTCTCCCTTCCGCTGCGACGCATTACGACGTTGATCTTCCCATACGCCTCGGGGGGACTCGCCGAGGATCGCTCAGCATCCAAGGCATATGTTCTCGAATCTAGTCTCAACTGTAATCTCCGGCGGTTGTCATAGTGACCGATGCCATCTCGTACAACCTTGCCCTTGTCGTCCGTTATCTGAATAATTTCAGCAGAACGGATGGAAACAACTCCGAGCTTCTCAGCTTCTGAATGTGAAGCATCTCCGTTGGTAACAGCATTTGAGGGAGCAGCCTGAATAGCAAGAAGGAAGACAACATCATCGGGTCTTAAGGAGTCCCACTCGCGCCTGATGCCGTCGTTCAAGCGCCGGACGTCAATAGAAATCTCTGCTCTGACCAGTGACGGCTTGTCATCGCCTACAAGCGCTGGAACGACCTCGAGTATCCTGAAATCATCAGTAGTTGCATAATGAAGGAAATCTAGGTTTGACATACGAAGGTTTTGTTGTTGGCAACGCCATTCTAGAAAATCCTTGGAAACTCGTCTCCCCTGGCTTGCGGCTTTCAGGACGGAGGCGACGAATGGCCGACTCCACATCTTTCCTGATACCGTAAAAAGATTCGGCACGGTACAAGACGAGTGATCTCCAAAGGAAGTCACCGACAGATAAGTACTGCAGGTTGAGTTTTGGCAGCGCCAATGGGTGAGATCCGTCGTATTCATCAGTTCTCATGATGTTGTTCTCGAACAGAGACTGCTCAGTAGGTACGAGAACCATGCCGCGTGCCACTTCCTGGAAAGTTTTCCGCTTTTCAAATGTTGTGAGGATCACCTCGACGAGGAATTTCCGGTCAATGCTAACGCCCAAAGAGTCTGGATACGCGGTCCGAAGACGTAGCAGCCTCGCCAATTCGACCAACTCATCATCCGTGAGTGGCTCCAGCAGGCCTGAGAGCTCATCTCTCTTGTCAATAGAACCATAGTTGGACAGAGCCAGTACTGTGAGTTTTTCCTTGAAATACTTCAGCGACACCTTCTGCAGTCGTGACAGATTCGCACAGTGTTTCTCATAAGCTTCTGTCCGGCTAAGCTGTGCGCCTGTCTGGTCATCAATCGTAAAATAAGTGTAATGGCGGAGAAGCGCATGAAGATCTCGCAACAAGCTGTTGTCCTCGTCATTGAACATCGGAGACAATCGCAAGGCGGGCAACACATGCAGATCGAGAAGAAGGGAGTTAACGTAGCGCCGAGTCGGAAGTTGGCTCTGTAAATCAGCCAGAAACTCGACAAGGCGTTCGCAGTACAAGACCTGATCTGTGTTCTTATTAGCGCATGTATATCGATCCATGGACAGTATGCATACCTGGTTTTGCACTCTCCGCATAAATCAAAGTCAGAAACTGCAACATCAACGTGTACAGCCACGAACGGTCAAATCGTAGCTTCGCCTTCGTGGCATCGTCAGCAGCCTCGTATCTCTTTCCCGCCGCCCGCCATGCCTTTCGCACATGGGCATTCTGATCAAGCTTGTCCTCGCGCAGCTCCTCCGTTGACAAACTATGCCAGATAGAGATAGACACCAACGGCGCGCACTCCTTCCTCACGATGGCACAGTCCAAGCTTTGGAAAGCGTATATCAAGAAAGACAATAAGTGAGTCCTGATGGTGGGTGACAGCGTCTGATCTAAGGTCATAGAAAGGACGCGTCGAAATAAACTCGAGAATTCGTCGGCCTTGTCCTCAAATATGCTCCATGCCTCGAGCTGTTCGCGGCGCTTTACGTTCACGAGGAGAACGATCAGCAAAACATGGTGGTTCGAAGAGTCGTCCGTGTATCCAGGCCACAGCCAACTGATAGATCCGCCTGTTTCAGCTCGAGTTCAATGTATTCGGTTACTTAGACGTACCTTTCCAGTGTCTGTAAGCTTTCCAACGTCAACATGGACTTATACGGGAAGCCATCATGCTCCAAGACATCCCAGATCTCTTGTTTGAGGACCTCATTCTTGACCTTAACCCTTGTCGGCTTCTTGGTGGATTTGAGCCAATGCTTCTTGGCGATTTGGGCAAAGGCGCTCTCTCCTTCAATATCTGCGACTGTCGGGCGTTCACCGGTGGCCTTTGTTTTGGATCGAGTTGACGGCGTAGCTTGAGCCTGGCCGCTCTTCTTCTGCCGCTTGGCCGTAGGCATATTTGGGAAGGTTGATCAGGACGATGGCGGCAATGTTTGCGCTCGCATGCCTAACCGGGAAGGTAACTGGTCAGAGAGATCGAATCGGCGGTGAAAAATGCGATGCGCGCGGGCGCATTTGCTGACAGTGACACTGTCGAGATGCTAAAAATTTCAGCCTTGCATTTCGGACCAACTTTCTAGCTACCCCACGCGACGCGGTTGCAATGGCCAGCGGGGCCTCAAACTTTAGCAGCTACTACGCCTACGGTAGTGTCCATTTAGGTTTGCGACACCCTGATCTCTAGCGCGTCAGTCCCTACCTTACAGGTCCCGCCATGCTGTTTGTCCCCTATACGTACCTGCTTTGATTGAACTGGGCTGATTTCTCCCATTGTCCAGTCCAGCCTCGAGCATCGCAACAGGTTCCATGATCACCGACGTAGACGTATCTCGATCGATCACGCTACCAACGCGAATTCAACGAGAACCAGACATTTTGCGGCGTCACATTGCTTGCGCTTGAGGGACGCGCGTCGACCGGATTTCCATTTCCTCCCCTAGTACCTCGACACATCCGAAAATGCCTGCCGCCGTCACGTCACCGCGGCATAAGGTGCCTGGTGTCGTGTCGTTCGCAGAATTGCTCGAAGATCTCTTGTCTCGCTCGACAACAGTCAAGTCTGCACCCACAATCGAACCCGCCCTGCAAAAAGCGGATTTCGGCGACCTCGACGACCAGCTCGCTCGAGTGCTTGCGGCAACAGCGACCACAGACGAAGAAGATGGAGCTGCTGCTACTACACAAGGAAAGGCGCAGCAGTTTGCGATAATCGAAACAGCTGTGCGGGATATGTTCAGCAATTTGATTGTACGTCGAACTTACGGTTACCTCGGATCTGGGACTAATAAGCATCTCGCACTGATAGGCCACAACACCTATCGAATCTCCAGACTTCGTTAAGGTCTGGAATCTCTTCGACTTGCTCACTATATTGTCCGACGATGAAAAGTGCGACCCAGCGCTGTTGTTTTGGTTGGTGGAAGAGCTCTTGGATAGCCAGACGATTGCTGGATGCCGCAAAATATTCGACTTCCTAGAGTCGAGGCGAGAAAGAATTACAGTGAACCATTTCAAGCAGAAGCAATTGGTCATATTGCGCAGCTGTAACGAGCTTCTGCGTCGTCTGTCTCGCGCTGAAGACACTGCCTTCTGTGGCCGGGTTTTCATCTTCATGTTCCAGAGCTTTCCCTTGGGTGACAAAAGCTCTGTGAACCTGCGCGGAGAATATCACGTCGAGAATGTAACCGTCTATGATGACATCAGCGCCCAAAAGGAAGACGTTCATGAAGAGATGGAAGTGGACAAGCCGAACGGGGCTACTGATGCGGATCCGAAAACGCAGTCAAAGGCTGTGTCGTTCGATGCCAAGAAGCCAACCCAAGCCGATCAACCTCTGGAGCCGGATGTGCTGTACCCCCTCTTCTGGTCCCTTCAAGAAACATTCAGCCAGCCAAAGAAGCTGTTTAAATCAGAGAACTTGGCTGGTTTCAAGCGCGGACTGGAAGCAACCATGACGGCTTTCCGGGCGATTCAGAACGAACAGGGTCAACGACCGCCCAAGGCAGTAGATGAGGCCCATCGAAGCTTGAAGAGGAAGCGAGAGGAACTCGATGAAGGCGATTTGGCAAACTCATACAACCCCAAGTATCTGACGAGTCGAGATCTTTTTGAACTGGAGGTACGTCGCAGGCGAAATCGGACACGTCACTCGCGCTAACTTTGTCAGATGAGCGACATCTCGTTCCGAAGGCATATTCTCGTCCAGGCCCTGATCATCATGGACTTTCTCCTGTCCTTATCCAGTAAAGCGAAGGAGAAGCTAGCAGGTAACGCTCAGAATAAGTCCGTCATCTACGTCGGTCAGGTGCTTAGCGACGAAGATGTGAGTCAACTACCCAAGGGCGTATGTTGGTACCCAATGTTGACAAATTACAGACGAAATGGGCAACAGAGATGAAGAAAACCATCGTTGAGAAATACCTGAAACACGGCGCCGATGGACCATACTTCAGTCGAGTGGTTGAGACGGTCCTTGCCAGAGATAAAAACTGGATCCGATGGAAGTCTGAAAACTGCCCGTCAATAGAGCTGCCACCGGTATCCCCCGAGACGTTTGTCGAGGCCAAAAGCACGGCACAACGAACGGCGACGAAAAAGCGTCTTAGAGCGATGCCTATGGGCTCTTTGCCTCTTGGTTTTCTAGAAGAAGGCGACGAGGAAGTTGCAATGCAGAAACTCAAAGTCAAGGAGAGGTACAGCTTGCCAGAGTTGGCGAGCTTCAAGAGAAAGATCGCAGACGACGACTTTGAGATCGAGATGCCCACAAATAATCAAACAAAGGCAGCCGCCGTCGAAAGCAAGGCCAGCAAGAGCTGGCGAGCTCTCAGAATAGCCAGCAAGACCAGGCTGGCTTTGTTCGATAACATCGATGATCCAGACAAGATCGACGCCATCTTCGAGGAACCAGTTGATGCCGACGAGGAGACAGTCGAGGAGGAAGCCGTGGACAGCAAAAACGTCCCGGAAGACAAACGCCCCATCATCATCTCTGGGCCAACTGGCGTTGGCAAAGCGACACTTTTCGGTCTTCTCGCCGAACGACGCTCAGGGGCGTTTACACGAGTTCTTCGGCATACCACCAGAACCCCTCAGGAATGGGAGGTCGACGGTGAACATTTCAATTTCGTGGGAAAACAAGCCTTCAATATGCTCAGGGATGGCGATGCGTTGCTAGAGTTCACAACCGTCGATGACGTGGACTATGGCACAAGCCGGAAGGTGGTGGAAGCTGTGTCTGAAGGAGGGAAGGTGCCAGTGATGTACATGGACAACGAGGTAAGTTAGCTAAGATCCAACGTCTTGGCCGTTTTCTAATCCCCTTCAGGCTGTTCAGCAAGTTCGGGATCTTGGTTTCTCAGCGCGCTTCGTTCTTCTGTTGCCATCGAGCAAAGAGACTTTAGAGGAGCGCTTGAAGGGGTCTGGGAAGAGCGAGGACACTGTGCGAAATATTCTCGCCGAATCCGAACCTTACCTACAGGCAAAGTCAAGTATCAAGGAGGGCTTTGATTTGGTCCTGACCAACGATGATCTTGAGACTACGTTCAATGATCTGGAGAGCCATATTTACGCCACCGCAGAGGAGAAGCTCATAAATGGAAAGACTGGCGAAGAAGAGGGGCCCGCGGTTGAACCGGATGCTGACGAGACCATGGTCGATGCTCCCGCGGAAGTGAAGCCCCTGGAAGGATCGCCTGCTGGAGAGGCGCAGAAAGATGAGGAGGCCACTGTGACGGAGGAGGTCGAGACCGAAGAAGTCATGGAAGTCAAGGAAGCGGTGTCATAGACTATATGGACCACCTCAAAGTCCCAAAAAGTCGCCGACTAGCAGAAAGAGGGGTGGCAGAGATAGATGTTTTGATACCCAACAATCCTTACCACCTTACTTCTTGGACAAGATAGGTTGTCAACGTCACTCCATGTAATATCACGTCTTGTTAATGTTCTCCGGTATTCCCCCTCTCTGTTTGCTACTTGCTTCGCGATGTGTCTGTTATCGTGTCTGTCTACCTAATGTTGAATCTTGGACAGATTGTCTTCAATCGCGCGACTCTATAACAAAGCAAGTTGAACTCAAGACCAAAGAAGGGCATCATTCACAGACTGGCCCAGGCTGAAGAATAAAGCCTCATAATCCCAACATCATCATCAAGAACTGCCTGAACGCCACTCTGCCGACACGGGTCCCTTCTAGTGTGAGATTCGAGGTCGACAGAGCTCGAAGGGAACACAGTTGAGATAGCCGAATTCGGCTGAATTTGATCGACATCTTGTGGTTCTAGATGTACTCGGTCGAAGTTGATAGACGACATCTCAATAGCGTATGTGGAGAGCAGGTAGTATGGGCCAAAGTGCGTACCGAAATGAGAGCAGAGTAACTTATCACGACCATCCTGAAGTTCCTTGTCGTTTACGGGCAAAAGCTATAGCGAAACTTCCGGACAAATTGGCCTGTCCACCAGCATTCTCCATAGCCCCGATTCCCTTCTCATTTCCACAAGTTAGGTAGAATGCGGACAAGCCTATCTCTTCTCCCCCCCCCCCCCCCCCCCCCCAAAAAAAATTATTGCTTGAATTGTGAAAGACATATCCTCTTCGATCTATGACAGAAGCCATGGATGTCCTATAAATGTCCACAGGCCCCACTGAACACTGGCTGGGCCAATGCCATACATTAACAGGCGTATGGGGGAGAAATTGCATGTCGAGAGGCCAAAAAGAAGAGGAAGATTAGCAGCTGAAGCAGACGACGACAGAAGGCGTCAATTTTTCGAGAAGGCGAAGAATGTGGCAGTAGAACAGAAGACGATGCTGAAGCTTAGAAATCTGGGGTCGTGATTTGAAGTTGCTGGTTGAGTCACCACTCACTGGGGATTTGCAGCAGCAACCACTTTCGAACGTGGTAAGTGCAATTACGATATTCAGCTTGCTTCCATAAGTTCAACCACCAAGTGAGTCCCTTCACATCCAATGCATAGGCCGTTCATTTCATCGGCCACTGCTGTTGCCCGATTATCGAAATCGCAGTGAAGACTACTTTATTCAACAAACTGCTATCATGGCAGCAGACGATACGTCGGATCGCGTTTTGCAAAACATCAAGTTGGAATTGGCCAACGCAGCATACGGATTCGACAATGCTCATCTTCTCGCCGGAGGAACCGCCAACTTCATATATCAGGCGCACTTGGTGCAGCCCTTCTCAGATGGGACCATCGAAGTGGTAATCAAGCACGGCGAGGACTTAATCCGCCTGAGCCCCGACTTCAAACTAACAACATCCCGGTGTGTGCGTTCTACTCATACTGCGCTTCTGCTTGTGAGCTCATTCAACTTCCAGCGTATTGAGGAGTCGTATCTGAAGTACCTCTCGGGTTCCCGCCCACATGTGGGCTCCAGAGTCCCTGTCACCACGCCGAAGCTGATGAGGAGCGAATACACAGGTTCAGGAATAGCAGCCAAGACCACTCATTCTCAAGCTCTACGATTCGAAATATTTCGCATATTCGGGACCTGATTCGTCCAAATCTCAATGTCTAGAGATTGGACAGGCACTAGGTCAATGGCTCCGCGCCTTCCACCACTGGGGCAACTCGCAGGAGCAGACAAGGTTCAAAGCCATCGCCGCAGAGAACAAGGAGATGCAATGCGTCAAGCACTGGGCAAACTACCAGCGACTACCGAGTGCCATCGAACGCCACCCATCTATTATGGAAGACTGCGCTGACACATTCAATGCCATCGTGGAGAAGTCAACTGAGGAATTGGAGGACGAGAAGAATTTCCAGGCCATACACGGAGACTTCTGGGCAGGAAAGTGAGTATCCCGAATCATCCTACTTTGTAAAATTAGTTTAATCACCTGCAGCATTCTCTTAGAGGGGCAACCCTGGGAGTCAGGTAGCCTGCGGCTTTTCGTGGCGGATTGGGAGATGTCCCAGTTATCGCTTGCACCACTCGACCTAGGCCAGATGATTGCGGAGCTCTACCAGCTGAAGCTGTACATGGATATCGACGCTGGGCTTTGGCTTATCCAAAGCTTTTTGAAGTGGTACTGTGCCATCGACGACGACTTTGCCTTCAGAAATTTGCTTCATGTGGGTGTTCATCTTATCGGCTTTGGTACTACGGTACCGGATTGGGGAACAACGAGCAGGTCGAGTATGTAGCAACGGCCGGAAGGGACATCCTGCTGAATGCGTGGCCGAAACACCATGAGTAGTTCAAGAATCATCCTCTTGGTTGCGTCTTTCCACAGTCGTAGGCTCAAGGGATATAACCCACCAAATATACGCATCTGTCATTGACAACTTTGGTCACCATAGCAGTGACTCATTACTCTTTGGTGGTTTTATAGATGCCGCCGACTTTGCCGCAACCGGCGCGGAATCACTCCAGAAATTCACTTATGCGACCTTTTCTGCTCTTTCGACCCTGGCTCAGACCTTTCAATGCTCAATGTACAAGTTTCGCACTTTCTGTTACTGCTTGCGATGTCCCAACGGTCACGAAGCCAGTCTTGGGGGTGAAGCCGCAGATTACAACAATAACAACAACAAAAACAACAACAACGATAGTCAATCAAACGGGTTGTAAGCAGCTTACCTCTCATGCTAGTCGGCTATGCTTATGCTTTCGCCCTTGGACACTCAGAGGATCTTAGCGGTAAGGCCGATATGAGACGGCAGCAGTCAAAACACAGGGCCGACCTCGAAGGATCAAAGGTAAGCAGGAAGTGAGCACGCCAGATAATCTCCCCGAAAGAACCCACCCACGGATAGTTGTAAGAGCAACAGCCGGTCGTCGGGCCGCACCGGGCTTGGAGGTTAGCATGATGCATCTGCCAAATCCAGGCGAATTTTAGGTAGCAAGCCACGATAAACCAGCGGTCAGCCACGGAATAGAAGCTTATCTGAGCTTTTCACCGCTCTTTTGGCTTTTTGTTTCTGTCCGCAATCGACGAGAACCACTGCCCACGCGAACAATATACACGGAGGGGGAAGAGGTTGGTCTACCGTCTGTCTAGGGTGAAGGCGCGGCCCCCTGTGCCGTGGGACATGGGTTGCGGATACGCATACGGGAGGCTGGGATGTCACGATGATAGATGTGCGGGCCGCCCTCTCACGGCTCGTTTGGCCCTTGGCGAGACCCGGGAGTCGCAGTGCGTGCTTGCGCAGGCTATTGAGGCAGGGACATGACGTCGACACAGTGGAAATGAGATTACTTGCTCGGATGAACGAAGATGGGAGGATTGGAAGAGATGTTCCGCAGACATGGCAAGTTGATGCACGTTAGCGCATACGCAAGCTGCCTAAGCGCGGGCTCGCGCCCGGACGAGGGGTCAGTGTCACGAGGCCAGGCCGCGCCAAGTCAAGGCGCTTAACTGCGACGGGCTTTGGTTCTGATAGGCTGCTGCAAATCTCGAACATGTGAATATAGAAAGCGCAAAACTTCTTTCTTCTGGAGTGGCCCTGCTTGAGGGGCGTCGGCTTACTCATCATTAAGGTTCCCTACCAGCGGTTTATGGGAGGTATTACGTCTGGAGAAGGAACAATGGAAGGCTGTTCGGACCATCAGAGACAGGAGGCCTCGAACATGAGAAGAGACCAATGCAAGGAAAAAACCAAAACACAAATATCTAGACTCCTGGGGCGCGAGATGGGACGGGCCTGGTCTACCTCAAACAGGGACAATCGCGGACTGGGTCGTCTGCTCATGATGAGACAACGGACCCCTATACTGTTCATGAATGCCGGGATTGGGAGTTGCATCCCAACCGTTTTGTCAAACAGCTCGCAGGTGAAACGGGGCGGTGCTTGTCGCTCTGTGCTTCACCCATGGGCCATCCTAGAAGTTTACCTACAAGTGTGCTATACCTCCACAGGGATTAAATCTATTAGCATCGTCCCATACTAACTATTTTAGGTATAATATTTAGAAGTGCTCCTTTACTTACTTAATAACTAGTACTTATAGATAATATTATATAGTAAAATATTTTGAAAATTTAGAGCTTTATATATATATTTTTATTTAATATTATATAGGAGAAATATAATCTAAAAATACTAACTATTTAGAGCTTTTATAGTATATAGGCTAAAGTAATATACTAAAGTTTTTAATTCTTATAGAGGTATATATACTAAAGTTGAGAAAGATAAGTTTATCTTATATAAGCCACCTGGAGGCTCTGGAACTGAGGAGTATATCTAACAGACTTGCCGTTTGCGCGTCCTACAAGGTATCTTAATATATTAAATCGACCCCTTAGCGTATATAGTGACGCGCCAAGTGCGCGCAAAAGCAGCAGTAACTATAGCGCAATAGCATAACATAGATATTAGCCACTTTTAGGCATAAATAATATATAGATCTATACACAGAGATTTCCAGATAGCTACACACTTAATATATTATTATTTTTTATACTTTATACTATATAATTTAATAATTAATAGTCTAAATATTATATATAACACTAATTAAAGCTATTAGAATAAATCTATAGTATTAAATTTACTTCTATATTATTAATATATAAGTTTATAGTAAACCCTCTACTACTAGCACTATTATAGCTTCTAGCTTCTTATTTATACTTAATAGTTTAGCTAATTAGCCCCTATAGTGGGATTAAACCTAGTATAGATTCTAGGTAATAGAACTATAGGAGTATATTAACCTAGAGGATATAGAGAAGAAAGATCTTAATACTATTTTAAATACTATTCTAAAAAAGCTAAAGCTTTAAGACTATTTCTAGAAGGCTAACTTTCTAGTAGCTAATATCTAAAATACTAAAATAGAAGGATTATCTACTTTAGTATCTAATATAGCCTAATCAGAGTTAGAATAAGTAATACTAATAGAATCTAAGCTAGTATAGTTCTTTAATAACTTAATAAAATAAAACTAGTATATATATATAATATAGCTATTAATATATAAGGATAAGATAAAAGATATTAAGAACTTATATAAGATTATAGTTTAATTTAAAGACTATATTTAAGAGATAGTTAACTCTAAGTACTAATTAACCTACTTTATACCTTAAAACTCTATTATAGATATAATTATCTATTTAAAGGTAAAAGCTAGAATTAATAATATCTAGTAACTTAAAATAGTAAGAGTAGTCTATATAGAAGTTCTTTAAATCCCTTATAAAGAAAAGATTATAACTTAGAAGTCTACTACTAAGTAGGTTAATAAGTATAAGTTAGCTATATCTAAACTAAGAGTAGTTAATATAGTAGAGGGTAGTAAGAAGTTAGAATAGTTTAATAACTTTATCTATACTACTTATTAAATCCCTCTCTCTTTATAGGCTATAATATATAAGTTAATCTATAAAAAGGAGGCTAATAATAGAACTTTAAAGCTTAATAATCTTATTAAAAGTATATAAAGTGAAGTCCTAGAAATAGTTAATACTATAGCCTTAAAGTTATATATTATAAAGGGCAGAGCTTTTAAACTAATAATAACTAACCTTCTAATCTATTTAGTAAAGACTTTTTAACCTTAAAGTAAGTTAAAGAAGAGATAATCTAATAAAGGGTCTAATAATTAATAGGATAAGTATAAAAAGGGAGTTAATAAGTATTAGATATATATAGATTATTACTATCTATTAAAGTGCTAATATATCTTCACTAATAAAGTATCTAATAACTAGACTCTAAGTGAGATAGTTACTAACCTTATAAAGGAGCAATATAAGAGAGAATTAGCAGATAAGATTAACTATTTAAAGATCTCTATAAAGGACTAATAACTCTTAAAGTAATATAGAAAAAAGGTAAAAGTTAAGAAGGTAGTATTTACTATAACTTATACCTATAAGTTATCTAAATTAGTACTTTTAGATTTAGACTTAATAGTCTATATCCTAAATAACCTTAAATGCTTTAAGACCCTATATAATACTTATAATAAAGATTTTATTCTTATAGAATCTAAACTAATACTAATTAAAGGTTATAGATCTATAATAGTAAATACTATTAGACCTAAAGATTATCTAGTAACACTATATCTCCCTAATACTATTTACTATAATACTATAGTAAGTAATTTTATATCTTATAGATACTTAAAAAAAAAGAATATCTACTAGGATAACAAATTAGATAACTACTACCTTTAATAATAAGATAATATATTTATAGCTAAAGTACTTAATATCTATAATTAATATATTCTTAAATATATATTAAAGAAGCTTTAAGTAGTATTCTATAATAATACTATTCTAATCCCCCTATAATATAATATCTATACTACTTTAATGAGAAGAAAGCTAAGAAAGGGCACCTATAGTAATTAGTACTCTTAACTTAGCTATATAAAAGAGGCTATAATATACTATCTTAAAGCAGTAATATATAGTATAAGAGTAAAAGGTAGAATACCCCTAATAATAGTAGACTATAATATATATAATCTTAGAAAGATAATCTAATAAGTATAATAAATACCTAGAAAGTCTATTATAACCTTAATACTAGGAAGATAAATAGCTCTAGACTTTTACTTATTTAAATAAGGATATAGAGGCTTTATAACCCTCCTACTCTTTATAGACTAACTATTAGGTTATACCTAGAACTACTATCTTAAAGACTACTTAACTAGAACTCTAATAAAAGTATTTATCTAATTTATTAACTTAGTTAAAAGGGAGTTAAAAGTTATAATTAAAGCTTTTAAATATAATAATAAAATCCTTAAATATCTAGAAATAGAGAGCCTTATCTAGGTAATAAGCATTTAAATTAAACTATTAGCACTAAATATATAAGCTTAAAATAGAAGAGGAGAGAGGATTATAGTAGTTATAAAGATAAAGGCTAAATATCTTTATTTATTATTAAAACTCCTACCTTACTTATAGCTAGAGATCTATATAATAGTAACCTATATATATAACTATATTTTATTATAGTTAAGAGGTTAGAAGACTCTATATAAACTCCTATACTAGTCTATAAAGAGTAATACTGCTATACTAGATATCTCCTATCTATAATAATATAGTTATAAAGTATTTACTTTAACTATATAAGCTTAACTTTATAAAAATCACTTTTAGTACTTTAACTTTAAGGCTTAGATTAGATATCTTATTAGCTATACTTTATTAAACTCCTACTAAGTTTAGCACTTAGTAAAGTAAGAAGTTATTACTATAAGAAATATTAAATTTAATAAAAGTATAAAATTTAGTAATAATATTAATAAGTAAAAGAATAACCTATAAGAGATAATCTAGGAGAAAATATATAACTACTATAATAATATTATTAAGTTAATAAAGCTATAATAAACACTAAACCTAGATAATACTAAGAATAATAAAGAAGCTAAATAGTTATTTCTAACTAATCTAATAGAGACTAATAAGGTTAATATACTAACTAAGTCCTAGCTATAAGATAAGTTTAAATACTTCTAAGCTTAGTTCTAACTTATTACTCTACTTTAATCTCTATTCTTATTATTCTTTTAAGTAATAGGGGATCTTAAGGTAAAGGGAAAAGAGGTTATTACTACTAAATCTAAGAAATTTAGATTAATTTAAAAACCTCCTATAAGGTAGTATTTCTAGCTAGTATAAAGCTAAGCAAATTAATTAAGTAGTAAGATAATCTCTATCTATACCTATAGTTTAGCTAACCTAGAGCTAGTAAGAAGTATAACTAGATATTAAGCCTTAAAGCTAGAAGCTTTCTATTTAGTCTAATAGTATTAAATAATTCTACTAAGAATAGGTTAAAGAGGTATCTAAAAGGAACCTACTAGAAAGATCTGCTATTATTACTCTTATCTTATAGCTAACTAGCTAGTTACCTATTAGAAGATAAGTTTAGAGAAGCTAAAAAATTATATCTAAATAGTTATAAACTATTAAATTTATAGGTTAAAGTGTCTAGTATAATAGTATAAAGTTATAAAGTTCTTAGCTGCTACTAGATATATATCTATAAGCTAGATAAGTATAGAAAACTTATTAAAGTTAAAGTAAAACTTATTATTAGAAGAGATTAATAGCCTTATAATCTAAGAGATATCTATACTGCTATCTTAGCTAGTATATCCTTTAGAACCCTTATTATAGTTATAAACTAGTTTAATATAAACCTTCTATAATATAATATAGTTAACGCTTTTATTTATACTAATCTTAATAAAGAAGTCTATATAGAGATAGTACTAGAGTATTAGAAGAGTAGATCTTAGTGAGGTAGCTCGCTTATATAATCATATTACGTAATAGGAATATTATATAATATAGCTTAGGTAATTAAGGAGGTATTAAAATAGGTATTATTTCGGCTTATTAACTAGTAACTAGCTAGGTAGGGGAGAGAGGAGTTATTTATAC
>JAVHLV010000433.1:0-47241 GCA_036785495.1 Colletotrichum neosansevieriae
AATATTATATATTAATATTAAAAATATTTTTGAAAAATACTAGTGACTAATTAGTTAACTAGTTAGTTAACTAGACTAAACTAGGCTAGTTTTAGTCTATAGCCTGACTAAACTACGCTAGTTTTAGCTAAGGCTAGACTAAACTAGCCTAGTTTTAGTCAGCTACCTGACTAGACTAGACTAGACTAATTCCCAACCCTGGCGATGACTGACTGAAAGTGGTTCCTTCGCGTTGAAATGCCATCATCATGATCCGGTGGGAGAAGCGTGGTATTGGCGTGGATGCGTGTGGAATCCGCTGGGAGAGACCCACTTCGGCACATGAGTCCCGGGCCGGGGCTAGCCCGTTGCGATGGAAGGAATAATTGTCTTCTAGAAGTTGTCCTTTTGCATGGAATTTGTAATCGCCAAATCGCGTTGGGTTATGTCCGTCCGGTTCTACGATCTCAAAGACGCCGTTCCGAAAGGCTTGAGATCGCAATCCACATCACCGGGACCTGCCAAGCGAGACCGCAAAACTGTGCGATAGTGCCAAGTGATAAACAGTTATCGTCTGACTTTACCTGCCAACAATTGCGAACAAAGCTTCAGATTCTAAGATTCTTACGGGCCCCGAGCGTTATAGTTGGTATATTCCTACTACCTACGGTACAATCTTTTCTGTTACCCGCAATTTTTGATTTGGCAAGTACTTTTTTTCTCCTTCGTATGACATATGAAATGGCGGCATTTCGTTGGGCTCGGCAAAAATATCGTGCAGCAAGGATGAGAGGCTGGTGGTTTGCCGTTCCTGAGCTAGGATTTGGGGGGTTACGGACTTGCGGATTTACGGTTCTCCACGCGGACACCGCAAGTCGTTCGACGACCACCGGCAAGTCCGAAACAGCGATATTGATTCATTCAACCGAGCTTGAAAATTTGCGAATCTTCTTGCAAAGAATCAATGCATACAAAGTTCACATTGCCTACCACACTCTGGGTATTCAGGAGGCCTGACTAATCTCATGCTCCCGAGAGGCAAGAAAACAAGTGAAAGAAATAGCCAAAGTCTTGTATCGCTGGTACGGACTTCTTCGCAAGCTAGACGAACGGAGTTGTGTTCGCGACCTCCAACCCTTAGGAAAACCACGAAGATCTGCACATGCACTCAAGGCTTCATAGCAGTAATTTACCACTCTGGAGTCTGCGGAGTCGTCTATCTCAAGGTGCTCCTGTAAATCAAGACTGTGTCCCGCAAAATATCCACTAACACCGTAAGCTTGACCTCTTCAAGTTAGATCTCAGCTCCAACATTATCTGATGTGCCAGCCAGGCGCGTCAACCTTCTCGTCGCCATACTGGTGTCGAACTGACGTACTTGCGTCTCATAGAAAGAAATCTCATCGATAATACATATAAGGTGGCCTCCCTGAGGCAGCTGCTTCGTAAGCTTTTTGAAAATGGTATAAATAGTCTTGAGATCAAAAGTCTCGACTTTCCTCCATTTCTTTCCCGATAGAAATGACAAATCCACTAAGATGCCTTTCTCATTCATTTCGCTGACGAGCTAGCTGACGAACCCGGGTGCCTGACCTGTGACACTTTCTGTGAGTCAATATAGCTATTGATTGTGCTGCTAGCGTCAGAATCACAATACTTATAGAGGCCTGTATCAGCAAAAGATTATATGGTCTATTATACTAAGATACTTGATTTCTCGGCATTCGCAGCGCTCTTATTGCAGGAAGGATTCTAGCTCAGAAAACAAATGATAATAAATATTTCAAAATGTTTATGTGACACAGCTCAGCTTCTCTTTCCGTCTTATCAATATTAGACTAACTGGATGCTTGACTTTCATTCAAGCAAACAATAGCCAGCTTGGATTTCGCATATACACTTTAGCTTATAGCAGCTGCGATTTCTGTGTTTATAGTTTAATTAAGCGATGAGTTGGTTGAAACTAAGAACGCCTTTCTAGACGACTTGATATCAGCACTGAGTGCTACTAAACTAAGTATTGCATCCCGCCCTTATCATATTACAGGCTGCCCTCTTGTTAGCTTTCTAACTACCTTTATTGTCTGCAAGTTATATTATTAGACCTAATACAGACTACGGTTTATAGGGTAAACCTATTAGATAATACACTGGGATATCTTTAATACTGAGATTCTAGCAGATAAGCTTCTTTACCCGGCTATCACAAGCTAGGATAAGGTTATAGTTAGAACAAGGAATTAAGGCTCTATAAGGAGGCTTAGCAGGCTAGTTAGAGTAGTCTAAAAGATAACTCTAATAGCAGAGAGGCACTAGATACCTACTAGAAGCTTTCTAAATAGGCTTTAGCCTCTACTCTTAGACTCTTAGAAAGCTAGAAAAGAATATTTAATTTTAGTTATATCTATTTATACTAACTTTCTCACTCTATACTATATACTTATAATATATTCTTCTCTCTATCTATATTAATAAAAATATAAACTATTAAAGTAGTATAATATATAATAATAATATTTACTTAAAGGTTTTCTAGAAAGTTAAACCTATTACTTAGAAGCTCTCTTATAAAATAGAATCTCTCTAATAGTTAAACTTAGAATAAGATACTATAAAATAAAATATTTTCTAAGTAAAATAATAAGTAGAGTACTAGTAACCTACTAGTTAACTAGCTAATAGAAGCTAAACTAGATTAACTTATTAAAGAGGAGGAAAAAAAGATCTAATTAAAATATAAATAAGAATACTTAGAAGTCTTAAAAGCTAGCTAACTCTTAGTTTTAGTAAACCTTACTATTATCTACTAGATAATTATTAATAGCTTTAAATTAAAAAAGTACTAATTAAAGCTTTAAAGAAAATATCTTCTTATCCTTAAATATAAGAAAGATATTTAGACTAATTATAATTAGTTTATATTTAACCTTAATATATATTTCTTTATAGATAAAATTACTACTAATATAAAATAGATATTATATATTACTAGATACTTAGAGAGCTTAGTAGCTAAATAATAGACTTTATACTTCTTAATAAAATATAAAAATAAAGTAAAAAATATTATATAAATAGCTATAAAGAACTAGCTAGCTTATAGTATAGCTAATAAGAAATCTTAAACTCTTAGTATATAAACCTAGCTTAAATAAGCTTACTAATATCTAGAATAGTTCTATTAAAGTTTTATTAACTATTATAAGAAAATTAAAGCAAAGAGCTTATACTAATAACTAGAAGAGATCTAAGTAGCTAATATAATAATATAGCTAGACCTAAAACTTTAATACTATATAATAGTAAATAGGCTACTATTCTCTTAACTTAACCTTAATATTAGAGTAAGAAATACTAAGCTTATAATTAACTTTTAATTCTATAAAATATTAGTAAGAGACTAGATATCTAACTCTAAAATATAATAATAGAAAGCCTAGAATATAGCTTAGAATTATAATACTAGAAATCTAAATAATACTATCTAAGAGAACTAAAGCAAATCTAACTAGAATCTAACTAGAAACTACCTAAAATAACTTAGAAAAACCTTCTAAGATTCTAGAAAAGAAACTATTTACTATAGCTATAATAAGAAAAAGTATATCTTACTAAGATACCTATATTATAAGAAATATAGCTACTTCTAATATAAAAAAAGACTTTATCTAAGTAAATAACTACTAAATAATAACTAGGTAACTATCTATATAATCTAATAAAATATAGTATAGCTACCTTATATTAAGATAATTATATAAATTTAGATTATAGATAGCTAGAAGATAGAAACTATACTTATTAATAGTAAAGCTAATAAGAATATTATTAATTAGAAACTAATATCTATAACTTAACTAAAACCTACTAAGCTACTATCTCTTAAGGAGATATAGAATTTAAAAGATTCTAATTATAGTATATATAAATTAGTAACCTATATAAGTAATATAGTAGAAGTATAATAAATAGTATTATATAATTTCCAGGTTAGTAAGAAAGATAGCTATAATACTATTCTAGAACTACTCTAATACCTTACTAAAAAACCTAACCTTAATTAGGGGAAGTTAGGCTAAACTTTTCTCCTAACTAAGAAAAGTATTTACCTTATTACTATAGTAAAGGAATTAAGATAGATATAAAACAAAGTAAAAGTAATATTTATTATAATATTCTAAAAGATATTAGAAATATACCTATCTAATACCTAACTAGAAATAATTAGTAAAAATTAACTAGAAGTTACCTCTAAAAATCTAAGAAATAAGATCTCTCTAAAATACTATAATTTTATAAAGATATTTAATATTAATCTAGTAGGAACTATACTAGACTTTAATACTACTAGAACCTATTCTATTAACCTAGAACTTAGAATAGAACCTCTATTTAAATCTATTTACCTACTAGCTAAGAAGAAGTTAGAGAAATTAAGAGAATATATTAAAAAAGCTCTCTAAAAGTGCTAGATTTGCCTATTAATAAGCTTAGCAGGGGCTCTAATTCTCTTTATTTCTAAGAAAGGGGAAAAATTATAGCTATATATTAACTACTAAAAACTTAACTAGATAACTATTAAAAACTAAGCCTCTTTTTTACTAATTAATAAGATCTTAGACTAACTATTATTAGTAATATATTTTACTAAGTTTAATCTTAAAAATACTTACTACTAGGTAAGAATTAGAGAGAGTAATAAATAGAAGATAGCCTTTTATACTTATTATAGATACTATAAATATTATATTATACTATTTAGACTTATTAATATACCTATAACCTTTTAGATATTTATTAATAAAGCACTTTTAGAACTTATTAATATTACTTATATTATATATTTAGATAAGATTCTAATTTTTACTAATAATATAAATTCTTATATAAATACTATAAAGCAGGTACTTACCTAGTTAGAAGTAAATAGCCTCTATACTAATCTAGAAAAATATAAGTTTTATAAGAAAGAGATTAATTTCTTAAAGTTTATAATATTATTAAAAGGTATTACTATAAAATAAGATAGAGTCTAAGTAATAACTAAGTAGCTAATATCTACTAATATCTAAGAGATTTAATAATTTCTAGGTTTTATAGGATTTTATAGAAGATTTATTAAGAATTATTTAAAAGTTTATAGCCTCCTTACTAATTAACTTATAAATACTATAAAGAGTTAGCTAGTTATAACCTATAAAGTACTAGTTACTTTCTATAAACTGCAAACTTTATTTATAAAACCTCTATTTTATAATATTTTAACTCTACTCTTTAAATTTAAGTTAAAACAGATATATTAGACTTTATAATAGAAGTAATATTAAGCTAACTAGAAAGTAATATTTAGAGGCTTATTACTTTTATATTATATAAGCTTTAAAGAGCTAAACTATAATATAGTATTCTAGAGACTAAACTAGTAGCTATTTAGAATATAGCTATAAAGTAGTAGTATTATTTGCTTTATTTATAGTATTATATTTAGTTTATTACTAACTATCTAGATTACTACTATCTAGCTAATAAAAAGACCCTAAATAACTACTAGGTATGCTTTTTATAGAACTTATTAATATTTAATTTTAAAATTAAATACTAGCTAGGTTACTAAAACCTAGCTAATACCCTTTTAAAAAGACCTAACTATATCCTAGATAATATTAAGATAAATACAGCTAAAAACTTATTCCTCTATAGCTTCTTATAATAATTTAAGAACTTATTAACCTCTACTATTAGGAGAATAGACACCTAGAAATAACTACTAATATAACTAGTAATTACTTTTCTAGGAGATCTTACTCCCTTATTTAAGGAGAAAGTCTAGAATATATAATAATAAAACCCCTTTTATATTAATAAGAAGTAGAGATAGCAGGAAACCTAATAGTTACTAGATAACTTAGATCTATTATATTATAGTACTAGTCTATTTATCTCTAATAACTACTCCCTCTAAAAGGAAATTCTAAGAGTATTTTATAATAAACCCTTTATAGGTTACCTAGAAGTTACTAAAACCCTTAAAAGAATCTATAATTTATTCTTTTAAAATTCCTAAAAACCTAATATTAAGAAATATATTAAGATATATATAACCTATTAATAAATAAAACTAAAATACTACTTACTATATAGAAATCTAATACCCCTATTAGTATCTAACTAACCTTTTAAGTAAATATTAATTAACTTTATTATAAAGTTACCTCTATCCTTTATAAAATAAAATAAGCCCTATAATAGTATTCTTATAGTTATTAATTAATTTATAAAATATACCTTATATATATCTATCTAAGAGTTACTTACTACTAATAGGTTAGTAATATTATTAATATAATATATCTTTCTTAATTATAGGATCCTAAAAACTATTATATTAGACTAAAAATCTCTATTTATAAGTAAATTCTAGATAGAGATTTACTATCTACTAGCTATTAGAAGGAAACTAAGTATTACTTTTTATCTCTAAACTAATAGGTAAATAGAGTAATAAAACTAAAATATTAAGCACTTTTTATATACTTTTTATAATATTAACTAAGATAACTAAGCAGATTAGCTTTTAATAGCCTAATTTATCTATAATAATACCTACTATAAGGCTACCTAGAGATTACCTACTAAGTTACTTATAAGCTATCTTCTTCTAGGTTTTAATAATATTAAACTATAAACTACTTCTATATCTATACTAGCTATATAAGATAAAATCTAGAACTTACTTATCTAGAGACTAGAGATAATAGAGCTGCTATATAAGTCTAATAAGACTTATAGTAAGTTTTATAACTAGCAAAGAACTCCTATTATTTTTATAGTAAAAGACTTTATTTTACTTTTTATAAAAAATATTAAATAAAGGTAACCTTCTTAGAAACTTTCTAATAAATACCTAGACCTATTTAGAGTCTATTAGATAATTAATAGAAAAAGAGCCTATAAATTATAAATAGATACTAATTATTAAATCTATAATATTTTTACTCTAATATAGTTAGAACCCTTTTTTAGTTTAGCTATACTTTTATAAGATATTCTAATTAATAAGAATAATAATAATATTTATATAGTAGACTATATAGTTACCTATAAGAGTTCTAAAAGAAACTACTAGTATCTTATTAAGTAGAAAAGTTATAGTAAATTAGATAATTTATAAAAACTATAATAGAATATTATAACTAACTTATAATAAGCTTATAAAATAAATTTAAAGTTATAATAGTTATAAATATAAAGAGAAGTACTAAATAGGTAGTAGTTATATAAAAGCAGAATATACTAGCTAAATATCTTAATTTAAAGGCAGCTTAAAAACCTCTAATAAGGTGAGAAAAAATAAGAAAAATACCTAAAAGCTAATAATAGTTACCTAGAAGTAACTAGTAGCCTACTAGAAGCACTTCTAAGAATTTTTAATTTACTAGATACTAGTACCCTCCTCTTTAATATTATTACCCTCCTTCTTAACCTCCTTATTATCCTTTTTACTCTTTAAAGAGATAGCTAAAATATTATAATTCTAAGAATAAAGTTAGAAAATAATTTTATAATACTAGAGAGATATTAGAATAGTACTAGAAAGATACTAGATACTTATAACCTTATTATAGAACTTATTAAACTCTTATATATATAATAATTATATAATAGTAGAGTTAAGTTAGCTCTTAACTAGAGTTTCTATAATAGTATAGTACTAAGTAAGCTTTTTATAATACTTTTTAAAAAGCTTATTCTAGACTTTAATAGCTTTAGTTAGATACTTAGTAGCTCTAATAGTATCTTCTAAAATATTTATCTAGTATTTACCCTATATCTAATCTTACTTAGTCTCTTTAATCTTATACTTTTTAGCTAATATATTAGCTAAGTTTTTCTTTAACTAGAAGGCTTTCTTAGCTACTAATTAAGCAGCTTTAAGCTTCTTTTAAGTTATAGTTAGTAATAAAACTACTAGATAACTACTAAATACCTATCTTATTCTAGATATACTAGTTAGAGATAGAGAGCTTCTTATTAGTATTCTTAAAAAGCTGCTTAAAGTAACTAGAAGTAGCTATTATATTATAGGTAGGTTATAAGTAGTTAGTAATTAGATATTACTATAAGTATAACTAGAACCTATATTAATATATAGCTTACTACTACTTATATATATATAGTATTAGTATTTATTAGAAGCTACTAAAAGTAATATAATTAGTAACTAAATTTAAGAGATTAACTAGAAAAGCACTAGGTAAGTAATAGATATATACTAATACTCTTATAGTATAGAATAATATTATTACTTAGCTTTTAAAAAGATTAAGTCTAAAAGTAGTAATTATAGAAGTATATCTAGAAAATACTAGTAGATATAGTAGAGGTAATACTTTTCTTATTAGAGGAGAAGAACTTTTACTAGTTTTTATTAATATTCTTAGATATAATAGATTTATTATATTATAATTAAGATAAAGTTATTAGAGGAGTAGGGGGAGGCTAATAAGAGGTTAGTAGTAGTATTAGTATTATAATCTAGAGAAATAAAAAGAAAGAAAGATTTAATAGTAGAAAATTAGCTAGTATTTATATATTTTCTACTAATATTAAAGCTAGTAACTTATATAGTTAAAAGAGAAATAATCTTAAAGTTAAGATATTATTTAATATTACTATAATAGATTAGATACTAGATAACTTAAAATAACTACTAGTTATTCCCTATACTATAATAAAGGATCTATTTATCTATAAAGAGAGTATACCTTTAATAATACTATAAAAACTATAAAAATAAAGTAACTTAAGGAAAATATATAACTTTAAAGGGCAAATTTAAAGTACCTAAAATAAAGCTTAATAATAATAAGTTTTAGTACTACTTTATAGATAGAAAGCACTATTTTTAGAGAGATATCTAGTAATAGTACTATAAGTAACTACTAAGTAACCTATAATCTAATAATAAGTAAGATCTTATTAAAAAAGAAATAGTCTCTTAGAAGTTAGATATAAAGCTATAAGAGTAGTTAGAGTAGAGAATAGAAGCTCTACTACTAACTTACTACTCCTTTAAGCTACTTAACTATTTAAAAAAGAGCTAATATAGTTAGAATAAGAGATACTAAATTTTAGATTTATAGATACTATAAAGAACTAAAACTAAGATTTACTACTAGATAACTTATAGGTAACTACTAGATAATTACTAGCTTAATAGGTTTAAGAATAAATCTATTAGAGAGAGAGAATTATATTATAAGCTAGAATAAGGTTATAGTTAGAATAAGAAATTAAGACTCTATAAGAAGGCTTAGTAAGCTAGTTAGAGTAGTCTAAAAAATAACTCTAATAGTAGAGAGGCACTAGATATTTACTAGAAGCTTTCTAAATAGGCTCTAGCTTCTACTCTTAGACTCTTAGAGGGCTAGAGAAGAATATTTAACCTTAGTTATATCTATCTACGCTGACTTCCTCACTCTGCACTATATGCTTATAACACCAGCCCCCAAAGCTGGACTAGGAGTTATCAGTGACTTATTTGTAATTACCCTGCCAGTTAGCGTATCAGCTCCAAAATCACCTTACCTTTAACCAGACTCATCACAAGATTCCGTTTATAACAACCGGCGAATGCCTCCACACGGTATAGGCATAGTCAAATAAGCAAGAGAGTACACATTTAGCACTAGCAATAACGGATCCCCGCATGCTCTCGCGACATCCAGTCTGACTCTCGTTGTTGATTCAGCCTACTGATAAATGAACGGGCACGTGTTTGGGGTATCGAAGTCTAAAGGGTCTTGTACTCATAGCTCGAGGGCACATGTAATAAGTTTTAGTATTTAGTAATTTACTGATCTTGGTAAATTCGAATGCTTTACACTACCATGCTCGCCGCCGATGTTCTTTCCCATATGCGCAATCGTTACTCTGCATGTCTGACTTAGTTCACCGGGACGGCTGTTGTTTGAAGCATTCGGCAACCTTCGCAAACCGGGATGTGAAGTTCAACGAGTACTCAATCACAGCTCTACGGTAATTGGTAGGGTCTACCCTATGCACCAAGACATTATTCAAGACTGCAAAAGAGAAAAGGCTGGGAGCCTAAACGGTCCAAAAGCCAGCTGAAGTTTCTCACGGAATGATAGAACAGTTGGGAATCCGAGGAAATGCGAAGTAGGCCATGACGTAATGTCTATTGGCAAGACAACTACCAAGACCACCGATGCTACAAATTATTAGGTATATGATCCCCGACCCCACCTGAAGTGTTGAACACTCTGAGGATTGAATATGGTGTGATTGATGTGAGGAATCATCATCAAAGTTCATTACGCTATCAGTCTAGTGATAGTCCTCAAGCCTAGCATCGCCGAGCGCGTTGGCAAGCTCACGCTCACCCAAATCCTCGCCCTCTGTGAAGTTGATCCAGTAGTCAACGAATTCGATGAGGTCTGCCATTTTGTTGGTGTAAACACCTTCTTGCTTCTCCGTGCTCTCGACAAGGTTGCGGAGATAGGCCTTGCGGCCGTTTATAAAGAGAGCAAGCATAGTCTTGCAAACAACCGAGGTGACGGACTTGATAGAGAGATCCTTGCGATTGAGACCGCCACCCTTGATGCCCTGACCGCGAATGGAGCCCTTGACAGCGTCGAAGAAAGCGCTGTTGTCGTCCTCGGATCCCTGGTACATGTCGCGGAGAGTCTTGCAGGTACGGACAAGAACGAGGACGAAAACCTGGATGCGAGAGATGTCGCGGGCGTGTGATCCCTGGAGCTGCAGAGCGACGCAGAGGCTCTCGGCCTGCTCGTTCTGGATGAAGTCGGTGTCTCGGAAAGCAAAGCCGACGGTGAAGCCGTCCTTGATGGCGGTGTTGAGAAGGGTCATGGACTTGACGAGCTTGTAGTCGTCGCGAAGGCCGGCGGAAACGCGAGCTGGAAGTGCAGCGCGGGCTGGCATCAAAATGAATTAGCTGCAAAATCCCAGGCAGAATGATCATGGTGAATGTGCGTTACCGCCAGACAGAACAGGCTTCCGGTCGCGAGTTCTGGCGGCCTGGCCAGCTCTTCTCTGCTCATAGTACTTGTTCTTGCGATCGCGGCCTCGCTGCTGTCGCATAGCCATTTCCTTGTTCTCTTCCCCCCTAGTCGCATCATCAGAGAGGCCCGGGAGGGCAGCCTCCATGGCGGGAAGAAGGTCGAAGACAGACGAAAGCGGCGACGACATGGTGTTGTAGGGACGGCGTTGTAGGGACGGCGTTGTAGGGACGGCGGTGATAATGAATGGCGAGGATGAAGGCGGTTCCAGTTGCTCTTATGGATCTTGAATCGAGCTGTCCCTACGGAAACGAATGAAATTCGTCGCAATGAAGGAGAGGGCGAAAATAGGAACAAACCAAAATACTCATGGTGAAGAAGTTTGCTGCAGGACTTGACCTGGCTTTCACCTCACTACGGTCTCACTCAGTTGTAGAACAGGAAGGAGTAGGCTTAGTCTGAGATCTCGGGTGAGAGCAGAAAGCCCTATAGGTGTGGACGATTCCATGGTTTTCATCAATGGGCACAGCTCGCAGTGAAGATGGTCTAAGGGTGGAGTTGCCTGGGTTCGGCATGTTTGAAATTGGTGACTGTACATAAGTCCTCGAGCAGCCCATTGTCTTTTGCATTTTTGTCCACACAAATTCCTATGGCGTTTGATGTTTGGTCAAATTGTTGTCGCGCGCCTGAGGTACCTGGACCTCTGACCCGGCGAAAGCTTTCCCTATCCGGAACGTCGCGAGTTCGAGCCAACATCATCCTACCTTTCTTCCTCTTTTCCTTCTTCTTAGTTACTATCCAGTTTTTAGAAGGTGCCCGCAATATCAATGACGACAGTATGTTCTTTGAGAATAAAGACCCCTTGTTCGAGTCCATAACGTGGTTTCCTTCCCGTCGTGGACATTTTTGAGAATAAATAGTGAAGCCGGAGGAACTGGGACATGCCTCAAAATGGCCTGGCGGATGGGGGTATCAAGGCAACAGCGCGTTGAGATGCGCCATGATTGTTCTTCTGGTATTCCTTGCGCTCTCGCCGACCGACGGAAAGGTCTTCTTGGGAAGTTTGAAAAAAGAGACAGAAATGACGAGAAGTGAATTTGGAATGTAGTCGTACGTCTTGTCTACAGTATATCAAACCCCCCACCCCCAAAACGCCCGATGCCCTTATGAACTGCATCTGATTCTGTAACTTTGAGTCCCTGGAAGCCTTCGCTGCCTTTACCTTAGATCGTCTATCTCGGACCCCTGATGTTTAGTCTTCATCGTTGGTATCCGAGAAATATTCAAACGTCGCCGGGAGCGGCGCATCCTTGCTATTAGGCCCATCCGGATCGACCTCATCCACGAGCTCTTTCTTCACCTCCTTCGCGATCTCGCTAGTCTGCACGGGGAGCACACCGTGAGCTGGCCATGATGAGACCTGCTCCGAGCGCAACATCGTAGTCATCCACTTGGCCCATTCCCATGGTCTCTCCTTGCCACCGGGTAGGCTGTTGAAGTACTCCCAGCCCATAACTCCTCCGAACCGCTGATAACGACCTCGGAGTAGAAGGAGTACTGATCCAAGCATCTCCCAAGGCACCCAGCCGCTGCCGTTCTCGGGGTTTGTGACGAGGCCAACGACGACCTTCTCGGGAGACCAGCCCTTGGCCAAAAGCATCTCGTACATGACGGGGTTACTGCAGTCGCCCCACCCGCAGTAGAACTGTGTGTTGTACCAGGCGATCTCCTTGCCGCGCATGACCTCGAGGGCCTCGTAGTCGAACCCACTCAGATTCTTCATCGGGTCGAGTAGGGCCATCGCCACGGGCGCCATAGTGATAGTGAAGTCCTTGCCGAAGTCCTGCCGTACGCGGTCGATCAGCCGAATGACACCGCCCAAACTCATCTCCTCCTCGACGTCCAGATCGATGCCATCGAGGGCATGCTTTCGCAGCATGTCGCGCAGCGGGATGTAGTACTCCTCAAACTTGGCATCATCGCCGTCGAGCCTCTCATATGATCCTCGAGCCGCGCCTCCGAGCATGCCTAGTACCTTGACGCCGCTGGCCTGCAGCACGCGCAGCTCGGCCCATAGTGTCAGGAATCGGGGGTCGTCGGGTCGGTGGTCGTTGAGGGTAAGACCGTGGGGGTCATCGTTGATATGTATCGCGGCGAGGATCACGTGGGTTACGCTGATGTCCGCTTGCGTCAGGAGCGGGAGGATCGAGATTGGCTTGCCATCGTGGGTGTGGTGTGTCTGGTAGTACGTGATGATGCGGGGAAGGGGAGTTTTCGGCGGTAGGGGCGGCATTGGAGGCGAGGAACGGCTGCCTCGAGAGGCGCGAGGTTCGAGAGGTCAAAGATTGGAACGCGTCGCTCAAATCGGCCAAACGTCGTCCAAAGAGGTGCTTGCAGTCGTGGTGGTGCACTGGCGCGTCGGTGAGCTGCTTGAGCTTAGTGCGGGGGTGTAAGTCGAGTGCCCCTCAGCGGGTCTTGCTGCGTCATGGTCTCGGATTACGTAATGGGCCACTGCGCAAATGGGAGACCCTGAATTTCGGTCTTCACTTTGCTTCTAACATCACGTTGACTTGGACTTGGACTAGGTCTGTGCCTGGCTCGTCTGACTGATAAGTCAATCGCGTCCAAGAAACAAGCTCTCGAGATCTATGAGGATTGTCGCAGAGAGAGAACCGAGATGGTTGTTCGCCGAGGCACCTACAACCAATGGATGTACCACCTTCACGACGGCGAGGAGCAAGTTGATCGTGATGCCAAATTCAGGCAGTTTGGAGACATGGACAAACAGTGGTTGAGCGGGGAGTCGCCTGTTCTGCCTGAATCAAAGGAGACGGGCGAGGACCCATTCCCTTGGAGATACCACGGCGTTGGCAGGTGGCTGCTGACGTATGATATGTGGAAGGACATTGAGTCTAAGTGGCCAACAACCCCGACGTCAATTTCGGCTTCGGAAGATCAGGCCCCTAGAGCAAGTCCGTAGGTCCATTCTTTTGTTTGTACAGCAGAACACAAATAAATCGTATTTAAATTTACGACATGTTCGTGTGAGGCTCCTTGTTCTTGCGACGATAAATACGTCACGGCTCGCAAGCAACTTCGTGCAGTGACTACAGATCTTGAAAAGTTCCTTGATACCCTCCCCCCCCCCCCCTCTTTGCAACCTAGACGTTTATGTTCTCTTAAAGTGTCTGACTCCTTCCACTTGTAAAGTTTCCAACATATCAATTAGATGAATTTATACCTCAGAGGCTGTCGTTCTCGAAAGCGGCGCACTTAAATATATAACTTAGCTTTATATAGAGATTGAGAACCTTTATATAGTAAATAAATTGAAATAATATTCAAGATCCCATTAACCAAAAACACTAATAAAATTATTATTAATAATTTGTTTAAGGGTTAGAGTCGCTTCGATTATGCTGGCGGAGGCGCTGGGGTGCTGGCCAAAGGATTACTAGTTAAATCCCGTATCACATGCTGAATCGCGAAGACTTCGAAGCAACAATTGCTCAGAATTTACTTATATTATCAATACATATTCTATCATCATGATGCGTCTTCTTCTTGTTCGACGAGTGAAATTGCCTTCCTGACCGCTTTGAACCGCTCTACCACCTCCGCGTGCGCCTTGACCTCGGCATTATCAACCTTGTAAAAATCATAATCATTGTAACCCTTCTCGGGAGGCTCGGCTCCGTAGAAAGTAGACCGGTGGTAAGGGTTCAGCGCCCAGCCGTTCCTCAAACGCTCCACGAGGTCGGGGTTGGCGATGAAGTATCTGCCAAACACGATTGCGTCGGCCTCTCCGCTCTCCAGTTTGGCGACCGCGTTGTCTCTGTTGAAGTTTCCCGCAGCGAGGAACTTGATGCCTGAAGGCTTGAGTACGTCGCGGAACTGGGTGAGGTTGTTGCTTTTCTTGCCCAGCGATGCCAGCTTCTGCTCCTCGTCGAGAACCTCGTCAAAACGCGGCTCGATCCTAGATTCCGTGTCAGTTGCATGGCTTGTTGACGACGTCGTGAAGGCACCCAACTCACATGTGGACATAGGCGGGTCTTTGTCTCTCGGACAAGCCAGCCAACCGCTCGGAGATGTAGGCCCAGTGCTTGTTGGGGTCGCTGTCCTTGGTGTCTTGGAAGTAGTTGCAGGGTGAGAGGCGGAGGCCAACCTTCTCAGGTCCAATAGTAGCAGTGACGGCTTGTACGACCTCGAATAGGAATCTGGATTGGTTCTCAATGGAGCCGCCGTACTCATCCGTACGGGTGTTGATGTTGTCGTGGAGGAACTGCTACAGCAGATATCCGTTGGCAGCTGTTCAGTTAGTCAGATTTGCATGCATTATTCACCAATTACAGGCCTCATACCGTGGATTTCAACCCCATCAAATCCAGCGACTTCAACTGCTCTCTTTGAAGCAGCAGCTCATTCGGCAGTGAGGTCGTGGATTTCATCCACAGTCATGCCTCTCGGGGGACCGTCCTTGCATTCGGTACCATCGAGGTACTTGCCGTCCATTGGCGGAGTTCCCGATGAGATGGGTGTCTTGCCTCCGCGCATGCCTGCGGAAGAGGCTCTGCCGGTGTGCCATAAATGAACGAAGACGAGGCCACCCTTTGCGTGGACAGCGTCAGTCACCTTGCGCCAACCCTGCAACTGAGAGTCGGTGAAGACACCCGCAACGCCGGGGTAAGCACTGGCATCGAGGCAGATGTCGGTAGCCTCGGTGATCTGGAGGCCACCTGCACTGGCACGTTCACCGTGGTATTTGGCAACGCGGGCACCGGGAACATGAACTCCGCGGGACTCATACTCGCTGCGCATGCGGGTCGTAGGAGCCTATACAAGAGCTTATTTAGCAAGTGATCTTTCTCACCAAGAGTCCTCGCTTAGGAAGAACGCCTGTCCTCTTTGTGGAGACGTCCCATGCCTCTCTCATTCACTTCGTGTTTTTACGTACCTGTACGATGCGGTGCTGGAGGCTTAGGTCACCAAGCTTTAAGGGAGTGAACAGGGCGGTCCTTGAGGGCGGAATAGACCGGGGGAGGTGTCGTGGCTTTAGGCATTTTGGCGGATGTTGGTTACGTGAAACTGCAAGATCGAACGAGGGTTATCTTTTCCAATCTCAGTTGGATGGTCTGAATTGGGTGTGCCGGAAACACGGAGTTGGAGAAGCTGGGTTTTGAACTGTTGAACTGAGGCTTGAGTCTCAGGTGTACAGCCACAATCACTCCACAATAGACTCAATTCATTCGATTTCTGAGAGATCATCGTGTTGATCCTATGGCGTGCGAGGCCCCTTAGTACCCCATCCTTGGGAAGTGGAAGTGGATGCTGGGAGCTCCCGTTGTCGGGGTAAAGTAGGGTGGTGGACCTATCGCGAGAGTGGGGGAACAGCTGGCCTGCCCCTGACCTGGACAGATGATACCCCTATCTATGATGACCCCGGATTACAATTGACGAATTGCGGGTTAACGAAAGTGGCCTCTCGGGATTGATAAGCTCATTCAAGGGTTCGCCGGAAACTCGGGAAATGCAGGGTATCCTCCGTACCCCGCGTTTCCGTTGCAGCTTGCATGGATTCAAAATGATTGTTTTGAAACGATTCTAGGCCTTGCTTGAGAGCTGAATATATTGTAAGAGCTTTGATTGGTGTAAGCTGTAATAGACCTTCTGTTAGCTGGGTTGAGAGACTTCGGGGGAGCTTGGCTTGGTGACTTCGCCCCAGACAGGCAGCATCAGGCTCTATTCGCGATCAGCCAAGACCAGCTTTCGCCGAAGTAGTTGGCAAGATGTTCTAGCCAGGTGTAGCTACCCCAGCTGAAGTAGCCACGAGACCGCTTCTTAAAATCCCTAATCACTGCTGATATCAGCAAGGCCGTGCGGAGGTCGTTGATACAAGCTACAGCTTTCAGGGGCAATCTGGAGAGGTGTCTCGGTTCCTGAGGGGTTTGGCCAGGCAATCTGATCCCGCCACTTTTACGAAACGTTCATGTTCCAGTTGGTCAGAATCAGACAACATTGACCTAACGCACAGAAAAAGCTGTTGTGGCCATCCGTGTACATTGTTATTGAAAGTGGAATTTGACTTTTTCGAGAACCCTTTGGGCCTCTGCCATATTCATTGCTCTTTATTGGAGCGTAAAGTATTCGATGTAGACGTCTACTCTTTTCTTCTTCAAGTCCGTAACATGTCCATAAAATGTATGGTTTTGGGTATTTTGTAAATCATTGTCCGCCGCGCCAAATCAGATTGAAGCATGCCCATGTGTCTCGAACGGCAATCCGAAACAGATCACACCGACCAGTAGCCAAAGAGCGGCGCTGGCATAGATGGGAACTGTAGTGTAGCCGGCATACGTCGAGATGAACGACGCCACCAGACCTCCAACACGGAGTAACGTAGAGGCAATGCCCGTACCAGTCCCACGAACAGGACCTGGGAATGACTCTGGTGTGAAAGCGTACATGACTGCATATTCTGTAAGACTGTTAGTAAAACGCAATACGGGTCCGTGGGACGTGAGCTAAGAACGTACCAAAGTTACCCAAAATTGCCGTGGCACATTGGAATCCGATATCGGCGGCTTCGGTGCCGACGGAGGTGTACGCAAAGAGGAAAACGCCCGTAAGGACGGCCGAAGCAGCCATCATCCATCGGCGACCGAAACGCGTCTCCACGAGAAAGCCTGCCGCGATCGGCCCGACAACACCCGCAGACGACACGATGCAGTAGACCATGTAAGTGTGGTCGAGAGAAGTATTCGCAGAGTAGGTCTCCTTGGTTGCTAGGTAGGACGGGATGAAGGCGAAGTAAAGCGGGTACGCCACACCGACGGTGAGCCAAATCAAAAAGGTGACAGACGTGTGCTGGGCCATCTTTCGACCGGCGAACAGCTTCTTGTAGTTGTCGGCGCTGTAGTCCTGGAAACTCTCCTTCAGAATTTCCATGTACGAAAGCTTAGAGGTGGTTGGGACAGCATCGGGATCGACAGGTGCGGCGCCGTCGTCCGTGTCCGAGACGCTGTTGCACCGCCTGTCAATGTCCTGGAGCATGTCGAGCGTGAGGGACTCGGGGCGGCCATTGTATCGTGCGATATAGTTAACGGCCTCCACGGCCTCCGCATCGCGGCCCTTGGAGATCAAGAATCGGGGAGACTCGGGAATCTTGAAAATCAGGATACGGATTAACGCGAAGGCAATCGCAATAGCACCGAGGGTAATCATGAGATACCGCCTATCACCCAAATCAGTCAGAAAATCCCACCCCTGCGGGAAGGAGGAATGTGAAGTTCAGCTTACCAGCCCATGTTATCTTGCATACGGCAGGGAGCATCGCCCGCCGGGCAAGCGTAATTGGCCAAAAAGACCCAAGCCAACAGCGAGACAATGACCTGTCCCAAATTCCACCATGCTGACAGAGTGACGAGCATCCACTGGTGGCTCTGGGGCACAAATTCCAAGAACACCACGCTGTCCACAGGCACGTTACCGCCGGCCGCGGTACCGATGATCGCCCAGAGAGCGCAGAAGGCTGTGAAATTGGTCGTTCCGGCGACAGCGCAGCCAAAAACGCCTCCGTACAGAATGGTGGCATTGAAGGCGGGCTTGCGACCAATCAGGTCGGCCGTCGTGCCCCAGAATGAGGCGCCAATGATGAGGCCAACATAGTATGCGACCGAGCTGAAGCTGAGTTTGACAATGTCCGTGAACTCGTTGCCGACGGGCGTCCGAATGGCGGTGATGCCCTGAGACCAAAAGTTGTCGACAATCCAGCCGAAGCCGTTGACGACGAAGAGAATCCATTGGAATCTGAAGAAATGCGACCGTTAGAGCCATCGTCGTACAAGCCCCCCCCCCAATGGAGCAAGAAAGTAAAAGTCAGTCGCGCTCGGGTGTTGAAACTCACTTTCCCATGCCGATTTCTGCGAGGTGCTTCGCAACGAGCTCGGACTTGAGACGGTACTGCTCATTGACGGCGCCCGTGTAGAAGTCGCGGACGGTCGCATCGTCGACAGATCCGACCTCGCCGTGCTGCAGCGAGTTCGAGCGAGACTGTGTCAAGGCTTGCTCTGTGGCACCCTTACCGGTGCTCTTCTCGCTCACCGAAGCCATCTTGAAGGAAAGTGTAGAGGTGGAGAGGGGCGGGAGGGTAAAGACTGAACTGAAGAATCCGGCTCTGCTCTCTCTCTCTCTCAAACAAAGACGGAGTTGGTGACACAAAGTCCCTCGAGGTGACGGAGGACCTCAGCTTTATTGTGAGACGATGGGACCAAAAGAAAACCCAAGGGACCAAAGTGCGCCAAGCTCGAAAGGTACAAAGCCAAGGGTCAACAATGGGACAATCACTTGACAGCTGACATATCGATGGTGATTTTGACAGTCTTTTGCTGGGGTCCCAAGATAATCGACAGGGACAGTTACCGCAGACCCGTCCGTCTGGTCTGGGGGGGAATCTTCACTGTGTCAGTTCACCTCACCGTTGAAAGGGAAGAGATAAAGCTGCCGTGTGAGCTATTATCGGGAGGACTGTTGGCCGCCCTGTAGATATCAACCTCGTCCTCGTGGGCTCTAACGCAACCCCAGATTGGCTTTGGGAATAATATCGCATCCAATTGAAGCTCTAGGATTACGCCTGCAAAGATTACGGGTCTCCCCCACTTTAGGGGAGACGATGCCGCGTTAGAAAACTTGCTGTGGCCTCCATTCCATGCTGGGATGTTCAGCTCTTTGTCTCCAATCAACTCTGCTAGCTGGCGAGTTTTGACATTGGAGAGCAGGGAGAGAACTTGAAACGTTGCGCTGAACTGCATTCATGCCTGTCGGCGCCGCGGTGTTCCGGGGGTCGAGCTTGCAAGAAACAGGGGCAGAGGTGATGACGTATGGGGGGACTAAGACAACTATTGCAGAGTTCTTGCAGGCTCTTGCAGGCTCTTGCAGGCTCTTGCAGGCTCTTGCAGCTGTGCCCCGGACGAATCCGAAGCAGTAGTTGGCTGGAAGGCTCTTCGTATGGAGGCATAACCGGGGCGCCGACTTGCACAAAACGGGTCGCGTTCCATGTTTAATCAAATTACCTAAAGACACCATGCAAATACTGAGTCCCTCGGTCCCCATTGATCAATTCAGGGTCTATTCAGGGTCCAAATAGGATCACGAAAGAGTCAGTTGCCACCGCGATTCAAGCACGTGCTTTGCGATCTACGAGAAAATCTCTGTTTAAAATGGGCACATTCCCGTGATTGTGTCGTAATGCCTGTAAGACCCTGAGATTCCTACAGTCTGCCCTACCCGCCCGCCGCTTGCCGCGCTGTTTTCCATTTCCAGAAAGAAAGGAAAAAAAGGAGGGGGGAAAAAAAGGGTCCGGAAAATTCAAATTAGTTGGCGGGGACTTGCAGGAATCCTCCAAAATAGTCGTCGAGCCATTGGGCCGCAGTCTGCCCAGCTGTGGATTCTGTTGCCGTGTTCCACCGACCAATTGAGCCGTCGTAACCATCAGGTCTGACAATAACGATGGCAGCTTCGTTCGGTCCAAGTCCCCTGAGCCATTTATCTGTGCATGAGCGGCCTTGGGTGTCGAGGGGCGGGACGTCGTCCAGGTAAACGGTCCAGCCGCTGCGAGAGAATACTGGCGGCAGAGATGAGATCTCGAAGTCGTTCTTGTCTGTTGAGGCTGTGGAAAAGGATTAGTGCTTTCGTCCGCCATTCGAGGGACACAGACAACCTACTTATTAAGGAAAATGTGCTGAGTTCGCTGACAGTTGTATACCGCTCGGGGCGGACATGCTGATCATCTACTCTCCTTGCTCGCGGTTTCTTCCGATACGACTGGGCTGCCGCTTTGGACAGTTGGGTGAACAGGGAGGAATCACATGCGACGGCGTCATTGAACGAAGTGAGGAACGACGTCGCTGAAGGGCTGACCACGTTGTCCAACACGGCGTAAACGCGGAACTGTCCCAGAATGGGGATGTCAAGCTGAACATCAACGGGACAGGCGTCAATGTAAGCTCGTTCTCTCCGTACTCGACACCCACGCCGGAGATGAATCTTGTGTGTTCGTCTTGAAGTTCTCGGCCAGGCGCTTAGAATCGCCACGAGCGATTTCGTTGGCATGCTCGAAATCGAAGTTGATGAGGTCGTGCGCGATCTTCTTACGCTCCTCCTCATAGGAGCTTAAGAGGACACCATCCTTGGACAGCCCGCGCAGAGCAAGATTGAGCTTCCAGCCAAGGTTCCACGAGTCGTGAATGCCTGTGTTCATTCCTTGGGCGGCCTTGGGGCTGTGGGTGTGTGGCTGGCATCGCCGGCGATAAACGCCCTCTGGTTGGGGTCTGGGAAGCGAGCAGCCACGCGTTGGGCGACTTGATAGTTGCCGAACCACTCGACCGACCGCCACTTCGCGCTGTAGGGGGCCAAGATCAACTTTGCCTGCTCCATCACGTACTCTTGGCCGAGGTCTTTTGATGATGTGGAAGACTTCATTTCAATGTAGAAGCGCGTCATGTTGCGCTCGCGGGGAATGATGGAGATGGAGCCATGCTTCTCCGAGAACACGACCGTCTTGCTCCAGATATCGGGAAAGTCGGTCTCAAGCTCGCCATCTAGGACACCCCATACCGAAGTGTGGGGTGTTCCCTGGGCGTAGGTATCGGGAATAGTCTGCCGGACACGGGATCTTGCCCCATCGCAGCGGACCACGAAATCGGCGTTGATCGTGGTAAGTCTGTTATCGTGATGATCCACCTCGATCTGCAGGGTGCCGTTCTCCAACGCGGTGTAACTCTGAAAGCTGTGACTGCGCTTGACCTCGAATCCGCTCTTTCGGAAGTCACCGATGAAGACGGCCTCGATCATGCCCTGGTGACACAACAGGATGTACGGCTGAAGAACATCCACCACAGATGCGGGGTAGTGAATCGAACGACTGATCCGACCGAGGTAGGCTTCACTGGAACTCTGCCACATGCAGATGTCGTGCACCTTCACTCCGTCCCGGAGAAGCTCGTCGCCGACACGGAGCATCTGGAAGGTCTCGATAGACTTGGGCTGAATGCCGTCGGCACGACCGACGGTCGTCTGATCGGGTCTTTCATCAATCAGATCGACCTTTTGCCCAAATCTTGCGAGCAAAGAGCTAGATCATGTCCGATGTTAGCCCGGACCGGACATATCGGAGGAGGTGGGGTCACAAACCCGAGCATAAGGCCGGCGGGGCCGGCCCCAACCACACACACATCGGACCTCCCTTCGGAAGGGCCCGAGTTGCCGTTTTGGTGTTGAGGAGTGTGTCCATTGGTGCCGCCATTGGTCTGAGCCGCGCCGGATGCCACTGAGCTTGTTGTCATGGTGATTTGAATGTGGTAGGTGGGAGGACTCTTGAAGGTGGCGCTTATGCAAGGCCCTTGAGATATTCTCCAAAAGCGGAGGCGATGAGCCCAGGACTGAAGATGCGTTTGAATCGAACGAAAATGGCGTAGATTCGGATCAAGTTGGAGTATAAGAACGCCGAATCGCAGCCTTGGACGATCTCTGAGTAAAATGGCTGTCCCAAGCTGATCACCTCATTTCATGGAAATGGTTCGATGTTCAGCCGATGGTGAGCCGGATAAAGCTATTTTCTTTCTCCCCAGCAAACATTTTACATTCTAGACTTCGCGAGTCGCGAATCGCGAAGAATCTTAGCCAGACTTCCTGCTGATGACTCCCACCTTCTCCCACTCTCCAGTGTTCGCCATCATCTGGGTCTTCAACCATCCCCCACTCTCGGCAGCGCCACCTGCACAACAGAGGGTGAATCGGAGATGGAAACAAAACTCGCGGGGAAGCGGGTTGAACGGGCAGATAAGAGCCTCTCACTGTGTCCCCTGATAAGCCCTACTCGGCAACTCGCCGATTCAAATCCCTTAACACCGGATCTCTGGCGATTTCCCCGCCAATAGCCGTCGTCCGGTGGGCGACTTTCGGCTTACCGGTTCGCTTTGTACACGACGGTCACGCGATAGCTTCGCGTTTCCGTGCGTTGTTGAATCTGCACAATCTTTTCACTCTGACAGCCTGAGGGATTTTTTCTCCTCAACACTTCTGTCGTCCCAATTACACCTGTTTCAAGTTTGTAACCTCATTTTAGTCGAACGAAGACGCAAGTGAACCGACTTGGCAGGAGATCGCTGCCAAGAAAAGGCTCACTCAGGCCGAGGCGATCGCTGCAGCTCTTGAGAGAATCAGCACCAGCAATTATGACGGGATCCAATGTTGACACTTTGGTCTCGAAAATATCCGCTGGTGAGGTGACTAGCGAGGACGTTACCAAGGCCTACATTAAGAGGTGAGTTGCGACTTTGCTCTGAATCACTGTGATTGTTCGCTTCAAACTTTCTTGGGAGTTACTAATTATTTGTGTATGAGAAAGGACATGCGATACTCATGAGAAGGTGCGTTGTTCACACATGATATCTTTCGTCATCTTATTTGCAGTCTCTGGGCTGTGGAGTTCAACGATGTGCTGAGCAGAATCCCTGAAACGGTTCGCAAGGGTAAGAAGCCTCGTGCTTCCCCTTACAAGGTCCAGCGCTGGCCAAGCTGCCAGCAACCTAACATCAAGTCCAGTCCCACCGATCGGCGATGACAGTGACGATGAGGCTAATCCTTCTTCGCCGACTGTGGATCGGTCGACTCGTTCTAGCAAGAATGCAGCTATTTCAGACTCTAGTGGGAGGCAGGGACAACGTGGGGGAAAAGGGCGGCAGCGGGGCGGGAAACGCTGATAGCCACGGACCAAGGCACATCAACGGAACGAAGTTCCTACGTCTCCTCCGGGCTCAATTGGCTAAAGACCGTGGCCCCGATGCAGATGCCATCCCGCTTTACTTGTCCGGCTCGGTTAGAGCGCTCGTCAAGGTCCACCGTCCATCTATCGGCCCTATGGCTACACGCTCGTTGCCAAGGGCGTAGAAAGACCAGACCTGAAGCGCCTCCAGCAGCACGATAAGAAGATTTACGACCAGCTTCGCTCTATCCCAGGAAAGTACGTTCCCGTGTGCCTCGGCCTGACAGATCTGGTCCTGCCATACTACTACGATGGTCATGTTGTTGAATACTTCCTCCTTCTCAGTTGGGTCGGGCATCCTCTGCTTGAGCGCGTTGGCGAGGTCAGCGAGGCGCCTGTCATTGCTGCGGTTGCCAGGGCCTTGGCAAGCCTACACCAACTGCAGGTCCTCCACGGGGACGCGAAAGCACGCAATATCACATACGATGAAGCCCCCATGATTGTGGATCTCAAAAGGGCGAAGCTTTGCAGTCGCCAACCTCTTGGCTCGATCAGCCCAAACAGCCAAATTCGGAAGAGGAAGCGCGACATGTTGCAGAACTTAGAAGCAAGGAGATGGCCCCTTTGCTGAAGAGCTACAGTCGGTCACGAAAAGCGTCTCGGAATGTTTTGGTAATGTAAGGCGGGTCACTATGCCAAGTGGGTTAGACTTCCACGAACAATTCAGACGCACATAGGGTGCTGGAGGAGGAAGTACTTGTCACGAAGAAAAAGGCGCGACGGAATTAGCGAAGCTAGCGGCCTTTGCAGAAGACTCATACCTTCCATCCCTGATTGATCTCTACTTGCTATTAAAGAGATAACAAAGCACGCCGAGAGCGAAGGGAAAGACCGGCGCGAGATCTTTTATGGCAATGGGGTGCATCACGGCGAGCAACATTCTTTAATACACAATCTTCAATCATTCTTCTGGATGCTATTCTAGTTATGCGTCCAGTACGAAGGCCCGGGCCACGAAAGAGTTGTTGTCCCCAGGTTTGACAAATGGACACCGCTCTACCATACATCAGGAGGCCTAACTGATCAGTACCGCAGATCTCATGGAGCAAAGAACCTGGTCTGCTTCGGATATCCGAAGAAGTTCAGCTCTTCCTCTACGATGCTTCTACACCTTGAAACTTCAAACCGGCTATTGTGAGTCCGTCATAGAAGATGAAGACGTTACCTCTCTCGCCCTGAAGTGTTATCAGTCGGAACAATACACTTGTTACGATGTAGATTACGACTTTAAATGCCCGACATGTGACACTCCATTCGCAGCCATGAGCGGGCTTTTCCAACATGTTGAGAGTAATGCATGTGACAAGGATCGGGCAGGGCTCTCCAAACTGGCCGTGTTGCGTGCTGCCCTTGCGCAAATGATGCGCTAGTACAAGCGGAAGCCGGATGTCGAGCTAGGCACCTTAACCTTTGACACCAATATTCTATAAGATCTACCGCGGAGACTTCTTCGCAGTCAATCGAATAATAGCTCTGCCAGTCGCCGTCTCGCTTCGGCGGGGTCCCATTCCACCAATATGCGGTCCCGAGACTCGTCCATCTTCCGCTTGACGAACGGCTCCATGATCTGCTGTTCCTCCTGGCTTAGGAGATGCAGCCTCGTCTTCCACAAATCCTTGTCTGAGACCTCTGTGTCCTCCCGCGGGCCGAAAAAGCGCTCATCCAAGAAGGTCCAGAAGACAGCATCAAATGCCCAGCTCTTCCTCGCCGCGTAGTTGAGCCAGAAGCGACCGGTCTCCCAACTCTCCTTCATATGTGCGGAGAGGGGGAGCCCATCGAGAAAGGTAGCCCGATCTTCCTGATCCTCCATGGCCTTCAACCAAATCTCCAACTGCGGTTCGTAGGCCTTGCTCCACTCGTCGACTCCACCCGGCTTCCACATTTCTGGTGTTTCGAACAGCAGCCACCAGGGCGGATCGAGCACAAACTGCGCTGGTGCTGCATAAGTGAACTCCCAGTCAATCACACCAGCCAGCTTATCGTCCTCGGCACGGTCCAGGAGTGCATTGCTCGGCCGGAAGTCGTCGCACCAGAGGCGGAAGGAATTCGAGCCATTAGGAGCTGAAAGTCTTGGGCGTGTAGCTGCCTTAGCGAATGCAGACCAGTTATCTTGGGCAAATCCGAATGTCGACAGACGGCCCTGTTTGGCCAGCCTGAGAAACAGCTGGCGAGATACGTATTTGTTCCGACAGTCGTCTTCGTTCGAGACAAGATCGTTGTGTTGAAAGGTGAGCTGTGCTAGGTGCATCTTGGCCAATTGCACATACCACTCATCCGCTGTGGCAAAGGTTGTGTCTTTGGCAGGAAAGACGGCTGCTGGAATGTTACCAAGCTGCGTCATGCTGCTCATGTTAAAGGTGAGAGGTCGGCCAGCAACCTGAAAAGAGCCATTAACCTCGAGCAGAGACCCGATGCGAGGAAAGGTAAGCTTGGCGAGCTCTAGGAGACACCATGCCATGATACCCCACACGCTTCTCAGCTTGCTCTCAGGGAGCTCCAGATTCAGGGCCGGAGTCAGGGTGGGGTCCCGATCAGGAACACAAAGAGGTTGCGTCAAGTTGCCTCTGTTCTCGATACGACATAGCATGAGGAAAGGCCCAATGCTCGAGTCTGAGGCGTAGTAGAGCACCTGTGCTCCAGGGATGTGGGTGTTGACCCTCACGTATTCCGCCGCTGCCGCCTCATAGAGCACCTTCTCGTTGGGGAACTGGGCTGCTGCGGGCCAGGGTACCCGCACCATGAGGTCTGATGACGAGTCTTCTTCTTCGAAACGCATTCTATAGTGGATATTCAGGCCACCTGTGATGATGCTCAGAATCTCAGCAGGTTTGCCGCACTTTTCCGCGACAAAGGCTTCGACTCGGCAACAGGTAGATTCCTTCCGCATGTTCTTCTCGGACTCCTCTTCCGCAGCATCGCTCTTATCCCATGCGACATCGTCAAAACTTTGACGGCCCTTGTACATTCTTTGAACAGAGTTTGCGTTTAACAGTCTGCCGGAGACTGGTTGTATTAGTCTGACTGTTGGCCGTTTGGAAAGAAGCAAGATATAAGTTATATGGACAAGGTATGATCGTTACCAAGAAGCTCAATTTGAAATGAAGGGGAAGTTTAGAACCTAAAGCCAAAGTCTAGGCGTGAATGAGTATGTTGACAATGGCTGTGACTCGTAGCCTCTCGTCTGTCTACCTTAATCGTGTCGGACCCACACATAGCCATAAGCGAGGTGTGCACGGGTTGGATATTCCGAGATATAAATTTACGCCCAAATATGGGTTATTTGCATTGGATCTATATCAGCACTGAATTTTCATATATGGGCGCTAATTTAGCCCCTTAGTTAGTTATATATATATATATTAATATATTAAATTATGCATAATAATTGCTAGCTATACTATTGCTTAATAGTTATAAGCCTAGTTAATTTTTAGTAATAAGTATTTTAATTATATAGTTATTTTCTAATAATATATTATCACACATATAGGCGCAGGGCAAGTGGGAAGAAGTCGTCTATTGCAGCAGAAAAGGAGTGGCTACGAGCAAGAGTCTATATATAGAGCCTTGCACAGTGGGTGCAGCGCTTAGAGGGCAGCGCTAGTAGTGCTAAGAGCTCTAGAAGAGGTCTGGGCTATGCAATACACCCCCCTAGAAATAGCAGAGCAGGCTAGCAGAGCAGTCTCCACAAAGCCAGTTCTGAACAGAAAAGAAGTGTCGAATTGTATAGTATGGGGTGCAAAATGATAATGTATTGAGTGTGTAGCTATCTGGAAATCTCTGTGCATGGATCCACGCGTTATTTATGCCTAAAAGTGGCTAATATCCATGTTATGCTATTATGCTATAGTTACTGCTACTTTTGCGCACACTTAGCATATTACTATATATACTAAGGGGTTAATTTAATATACTCCTTTAGTTTTAATATAATATAGTATAATATAGTATAATTTAGTATAACTAGCTAAGTTTACTAATTAACTCTAAAGCACTTTAAATCTAGTATATTTAAGGTTATCTAAATATATTTATTTAATATAAAGTTATCTAATATCCTATATATCTATTAATAACTTTATAACTCTATTATTTACCTATCTTATAATACCTTTTCTAGTATTATCTTTTAGTATTATTTATAAGTTATTATAAAGTATTTAAACTCTTAGCTCTTAATTATAGTATTATAACTTAGTCTTCTTATCTAATTTAAAGCTTTATAGGCTATATCTAGAAAGTTAGTAATAATAGACTTATTTAAGTAGTAATAACTTAAAAGTCTTATTAGTAAGAGAGATTATTATATAGAGGAGATATTACTTCTTTTATAGTTATTAGTCTTAGCTTAATTTAACTATTTTATCTTATAGAATTACTTATTTATAGTGAGAGGGATTATTACTCTCTATTACTCTTTATTACTTCTTATAAAGTATTTTAAGGAGGTATTACTATTAATAGTAAGGTCTTATTAGTATAGCTTATAAGAGTATTATTAGCTTTTAAGGAGAAGTTATTATATAATAGTAAGAAGGTAAAAAAGACTTAATCTTATATAAGTAAAGTTTCTTATAAACTATATACTTAAAAGCTTAAATATTAGTATAATACTCTTTCTTTTATATAGGTTTAGTATTATAGTTAGTAAGATATTTAGCAGGTTAATTTAACTAGTATAGTAACTATAGAGTTACCCTTTTAGGTTAGGTGTTAGGCTTACTTAAATCTAGGCCTAATATTACTATTAGTATCTTATAACTTCTCTCTCTTCTAAGCCTCTATAATTATTTATAACTTATTAATAAGGCTTAACTAAGTAATAAATCTCTTATAAGACTACTATAAGAAAGCTTTTATAAGTTTATTAGCTATTAGTTTAGCTAAAAGGATATAGATAACCTTAAAATATTCTTTTATAACCTCCTATTATAACTAGTAGTTATAGATATTAATATAGTAGAGTTTTATCTATAACTAAAATATCTCTTTTATAATAAGGCTTATAGTTTATAGGTTATTATACTAAATTATAACTTTTAATATATTAGTAGCTATAAGACCTATAAATTTAAGTGGTTTATTATTTAAGAGAGAGACTTATAGAGTAGTAATAAGTTAACTTATAAATAGTTTCTCCTTTATTACTTAAGAGAGGATAAGGAGCTTTACCTCTATAATTAATATAGTAACTATATTTTACTTATTTGCTCTCTATAATATTATCTCTCTAAAAAGCTTTATTATAAAAAATTAGAAGCTTTTATAGTTTAGTATATTATTAGTGAAACTAGTATCTAATATAACTTTAAGTTTTTTAGTTAATCTCTTAGAGACTCTATATTCTAGGTATAGTTCTTTTATTTATATAAGATATTAAATAATATAGTTAGTAGTATATTAGTAATAAGGTTTAAAGTTTTAGTTAAAATAGGTAAGTCTGCTAACTATAAATAAGATATTAGGTCTTATTATTACTATAGTATATAGTAGTAATCCTATCTTTTACTAGTATTTTATAATATTAGCTTTTATTATCTCTTTTTTATAAGGTAGAAGTTCTTCTTATACTATTAGGGTTTTATAGTCTCTTATTAATTTGCTATCTAGGAGTTTTAATAGCTTCTTAAAAAAGGATAACTATAAGAGCTATAGTTTATATTTATATTAATCTTAAATAACTTTAATTTCTAGAAACTACTAAATATCCTTTTCTTCTTTAAAGTAGTATTATAGTTAGAATTTACTAATTAGCTATTTTATCTTAATCTCTTTAAAAGAGAGATATATAAATATATAGTTATTAATATAAAAGAAAAATAGGATCTTACTATTATACTAGTAGTAGTTTTTACTAGCTACTTACTTAAATCTACTTACTATAAGATCTATTTCTAGGTATTATTACTATAAGAGTAGTAAATAGCAAAGTTTATAGAGAGCTTTAAGTAACTTTAAAATATATTTACTCTTCTAATACTCTAGTACTATTTCTATATAGACTTTTTTATTAAGATTAGTATAAATAAAAGTGTTAACTATATTATATTATAGGAGGTTTATATTAAACTAGTTTATAACTATAATAAGAGTTCTAAAAGATATACTAGCTAAGATAGTAGTATAGATATCTCTTAGATTATAAGACTATTAGTCTCTTTTAATAATAAGTTTTACTTTAACTTTAATAAGTTTTCTATACTTATTTAGCTTATAGGTATATATCTAGTAGTAGTTAAGAACTTTATAATCTTATACTATTATACTAGACACTTTAACCTATAAATTTAATAGTTTATAACTATTTAAATATAATTTTTTAGCTTCTCTAAACTTATCCCCTAATAGGTAACTAGCTAGTTAGCTATAAGATAAGAGTAATAATAGCAAATCCCTCTAGTAGGTTTCTTTTAGATATCTCTTTAATCTATTCTTAGTAGAATTATTTAATACTATTAAACTAAATAGGAAGCTTTTAGCTTTAAGGCTTAATATCTAGTTATACTTCTTACTAGCTCTAGGTTAGCTAGACTATAGATATAGATAGAGGTTATTTTACTACTTAATTAATTTGCTTAGCTTTATACTAGCTAGAAATACTATCTTATAGGAGGTTTTTAAATTAATTCTAAATTTCTCAGATTTAGTAGTAATAACTCCTCTCCCCTTTATTTTAAAATCCCCTATTACTTAGAAGAATAATAAAAATAGAAATTAAGATAGAGTAATAAGTTAGAACTAAGCTTAGAAGTATTTAAACTTATCTTATAGCTAAAACTTAGTTAGTATATTAACCTTATTAGTCTCTATTAGATTAGTTAGAGGTAACTATTTAGCTTCTTTATTATTCTTAGTATTATCTAGGTTTAGTATCTATTATAGCTTTATTAACTTAATAATATTATTATAGTAGTTATATATTTCCTTCTAGGTTATCTTTTATAGGTTATCCTTCTATTTATTAATATTACTGCTAAATTTTATACTTTTATTAAACCTAATATCCCTTATAGTGATAACTTTTTGTTTTACTAGATACTAAACTTAGTAGGAGTATAATAAAGTATAGCTAATAAGGTATCTAATCTAAGCTTTAAAGTTAAAGTACTAGAGGTAATTTTTATAAAGTTAAGCTTATATAGTTAAGGTAAATACTTTATAACTATATTATTATAGGTAGGAGATATCTAGTATAGTAATATCCCCTTTTATAGACTAGTATAGGAGTTTATATAGGGTTTTCTAACCTCTTAACTATAATAGAGTATAGTTATATATATAAGTTACTACTATATAGATTTCTAGCTATAAGTTAAATAGGAGTTTTAATAATAAATAAAGGTATCTAGCCTTTATTTTTATAACTACTATAATTCTCTCTCTTCTTCTATTTTAAGCTTATATATTTAATACTAATAGTTTAATTTAAATATCTATTACCTAGATAAAGCTCTCTACTTTTAGATATTTAAGGATTTTATTATTATATTTAAAAGCTTTAATTATAACTTTTAACTTCCTTTTAACTAAGTTAATAAATTAGGTAAATATTTTTATTAGAGTTCTAGTTAAGTAGTCTTTAAGGTAGTAGTTCTAGATATAACCTAATAGTTAATTTATAAAGAGTAGGAGGGTTATAAAGCCTCTATATCCTTATTTAAATAAGTAAAAGTCTAGAGCTAGTTATCTTTCTAGTATTAAGGTTATAATAGACTTTCTAGGTATTTATTATACTTATTAGATTATCTTTCTAAGACTATATATATTATAGTCTACTATTATTAGAGGTATTCTACCTTTCACTCTTATACTATATATTACTACTTTAAGATAGTATATTATAGCCTCTTTTATATAGCTAAGTTAAGAGTACTAGTTACTATAAGTACTCTTTCTTAGCTTTCTTCTTATTAAAGTAGTATAGGTATTATATTATAGAGGGATTAGAATAGTATTATTATAAAATGCTACTTAAGGCTTCTTTAGTATATACTTAAAAATATATTAATTATAGATATTAAATACTTTAGCTATAAATATACTATCTTATTATTAAAGGCAGTAGTTATTTAGTTTATTATCCTAGTAGATATCCTTTTTCTTTAAGTATCTATAAGATATAAGATTACTTATTATAGCATTATAGTAAATAGTATTAGAGAGATATAGTATTACTAGATAACTTTTAGGTCTAATAATATTTACTATTATAGATCTATAACCTTTAATTAGTATTAGTTTAGATCCTATAAGGATAAAATCTTTATTATAGGCACTATATAGGGTTTTAAAGCATTTAAGGTTATTTAGGATATAAACTATTAAGCTTAAATCTAAAAGTACTAATTTAGATAACTTATAGGTATAAGTTATAGTAAATACTACCTTTTTAACTCTTATCTTTCCTTTATATTACTTTAAGAGTTATTAATTCTTTATAGAGATCTTTAAATAGTTAATCTTATCTGCTAATTCTCCCTTATATTACTCCTTTATAAGGTTAGTAACTATTTTACTTAAAGTCTAGTTATTAGATACCTTATTAGTAAAGATATACTAGTACTTTAATAGGTAGTAAGGATCTATATATACCTAATACTTATTAACTCCTTTCTTATACTTATCCTATTAATTATTAGACCCTTTATTAGGTTATCTCTTCTTTAACTTACTTTAAGGTTAAGGAGTCTTTACTAGATAGATTAGAAGGTTAGTTATTATTAGTCTAAAAACTCTACCCTTTATAATATATAACTTTAAGGCTATAGTATTAACTATTTCTAGAACTTTACCTTATATACTTTTAATAAAATTATTAAGCTTTAAAGTTCTATTATTAGCCTCCTTTTTATAGGTTAACTTATATATTATAGCCTATAAAGAGAAAGGGGTTTAGCAGGTAGCATAGATAAAGTTATTAAACTACTCTAATTTCTTACTATCCTCTATTATATTAATAGCTCTTAGTTTAAATATAGCTAACTTATACTTATTAACCCACTTAGTAGTAAACTTCTAAGTTATAATCTTTTCTTTATAAGAAACTTAAAGGACTTCTATATAAACTATTCTTACTATTTTAAGTTACTAGGTATTATTAATCCTAGCTCTTACCTTTAAATAGATAATTATATCTATAATAGAGTTTTAAGGTATAAAGCAGGTTAATTAGTACTTAGAGTTAACTATCTCTTAAATATAGTCTTTAAATTAGACTATAATCTTATATAAGTCCTTAATATCCTTTATCTTATTCTTATATATTAATAGCTATATTATATATATATATTAGTCTTATTTTATTAAATTATTAAAGAACTATGCTAGCTTAGATCCTATTAGTATTACTTATTCTAACTCTAGCTAGACTATACTAGATACTAGAATAGATAATCCTCCTATTCTAGTATTCTAGATATTAGCTGCTAGAAAGTTAGCCTTTTAGAAGTAGTTTTAAAGCTTTAGCTTCCTTAAAATAGTATTTAGAATAGTATTAAGATCCTCCTTTTCTATATTCTCTAGGTTAATATACTTTTATAGTCCTATTACCTGGAATCTATACTAGGTTTAATTCTACTATAGGAGCTAATTAGCTAGACTATTAAGTATAGATAAGAAGCTAGAGGCTATAGTAATACTAGTAATAGAGGGTTTGCTATAAACTTATATATTAATAATATAGGGGTAAATTTAATACTATAGATTTATTTAAATAGCTTTAATTAGTATTATATATAATATTCAGACTATTAATTATTAAATTATATAGTATAGGGTATAAAATAATAATATATTAAGTATATAGCTATTTAGAAATCTCTGTGCATAGATCTATATGTTATTTACACCTAAAAGTAGCTAATATCTATGTCACGCTATTACGCCATAGTTACTGCTGCTTTTGTGCACACTTAGCGCGTCACTGCGTACGCTAAGAGGTTGATTTAATAAGAAGAAGCTATCTATTGAGTTTGTAGTTATAACGCAGCCCCCCACAAAAAAGACTATAACAAATTTACCCAGTTTATAGGTATAATTTGGGAAATACTATAGAGGCACTTTGACCTATACCCTCTACTAGTTAAGGATAATAATATAGAAATCTAATATATTCCTGCTAGCAAGCAAACCCTCACACAAAGTTAGATATGCACTCTAGCTAAATAGACTAGCAGAATAGTAACAGCACAGGTAACACTATGCTATATATAACGGGGCTAATTATATTAGGGCTAAGTAGGCTACTAAGGCTCTTATAGCCTGGGAAAAACGCCTAAAAGGTAAACCTTTTAGCAAGGTAAATGCTACTATATAAGATATCTGATAACTCCTTGCTTAAAGGTTAACCTTCTAGCAAGGTGTATATAAGAGATAACTCCTTAACCTTCTAAGAGGTTCTTATAGCTAGAAGCATAAAAAGCTCTGCTATAAATAGGGCTTTATGCCTATCCCTCTCCCTTATTCTTATTAACTTATAATAAATCCTCTAAGATAGTAGTACTATATGTAGTATATTAATATACTAGATATATATAAGGTATACCTATTATTACTAGTAATATAAACCAGATTACTATAGAGTTTAGTATTAATATAATTAATAAAAACTCCTCCTTTTTAAACTAACCTAGCCTATATAAAGAGTATATTATTAGCATAGCTCTTAGGAGAGCTTACCTTAATACCCCTATAAGGGATACTTATATATATAATCAAATTATATATAAATAAGCAAATATTATAGTAGAAGTTAAATAGGTTATTATACACCCTATCTATTAGCTCTTCTTTGAACAGGCCCTCTATAATGCTAAGGCAGAGGCAGCCCTATAGGGGAATATTAGTAAGTATAGCTTATACTAACTGCTTTAATATAGAGAGAGCATTGCTAATAATAGCATAGCTGTAAAGGTGTTAGTCAGCCTAATTAAATAAGAGGACTAGCAGACGAAGTAGTGATAGAGGCAGTATTAGTAGCGCGGGTGATAGGTGAGAGGATAAGTTAACAGTTTAGTAGTCTGTAGTAATTAAGCAATCAAAAACTATGTTATTATTAAACTGTAAAGTTAAGGATTATAAGGCTGTCTAGTAAAGCTGATAGATAGGCACGTGTAAGTGTGGCTGTAGTTGGGATAGTTATGATTACGTGATTGAAGGCTATGTGTATTGTCAGGAGGCGTGGCGTGGAGTTAGAAGGTCTGTTGCAAAGCAGGTAAAATCACTGTGCAGTGGCTAGAGGCCAGAAGCTATCTATAATAGGGCGTATATAACGCTTATAGTATATAGTAAGATATTAGTAATATAAGAAAGCTGCCTCTAGTTATTACTAAAGGGGCTTATTAGATATATAAGCCTAGTAAATATATATTATACTAGCCTATAAGTATAGTCTTTAATAGTATAATATACTTAGAAAAATATACTATTCTATAAGAATAGTCTTTAGTATTATAGTACTAGCTTATAGGTTAATTATAGGGTAATAAAGGAAAGAATTAAGTATAATAGAGGGGTTTTAAAGCAGCTTTTTAGCACTTAATATTTATAGGTAGTTACTACTAATTATAGTACTATCTAGTAGCTTAGATATTACTAGTAAGAGCATACTACTTATCTATTTATAAGCACTCTTTAATATCTCTAGTATTCTTAGAATTAATATAGATATCTCCCTTACTAGTAAGCACTTTTTAGAGCTAGTAGCACTTAAGTAGGAGCTATTTATAGCAGAAACTATAGGGGTATTTCCACTTTAAGTATCCTAGTAGGTGCTAAGGCTAAAAGCCCCTATTAGTAGAGTTCTAGCTCTTAGTAGAGTATATAGAAGGGGGTTTAGTATTATTAGAGCAGCCTATAAGTAAGGTATAAACGCTATAATTCTTTAAGTAGTTACTAGTAGAGTAGTTATAGTTATAGAGAATAGCTATAAATACCCTCCTATACTTAGTGAGCAGCTAAATAGGTATCCTAGCCTGCTTAGTAGCTAGTAGTATAAGTTATATATAGTTTATCTAGTCTAGCAGATAGTATATAGTAGTATTAAGAAATAGCTTAATACTAAGAGTGCTAATAACCTCTAAAGCATTATATACCTTAGCAGTCTATAATATAGTATACCACTTATTATACTAGTATATAAGCTATATAGTATATATATAGAGCGTTTAAAGATACTCCTCCTATATAGTAGCTTCTATAAAACTAGTAGTAGAATAGAAATAGTAATAGAGGATCCTTATAAGCTTCTAAATAGATATCTTAGTATCCTTATTATATATAATCTTAAACTATATAGCAGTAAGTATATTAGAGTTAACTAAGGTAATAATAAAGTTATATATATAGTAGTAACTAGTACTAGCCTCCTCCTACTTAGTAGTAGTAAGTTTCTAGTTATAGCAGTATATAGTATACTCTTTCTAAATATCCTCTAGAAGCACTAGGAGTAGCAGAGCAGGTTTAGGTAACTCCTTAGTTAATATATATATATTATAGCAAATAGTTTAGTATATATACTATATCTAATACTTAGCCTCCTAATAGGCTTATAAAGTGGCCTGTTAATACTTTATAGTACTTTTAAGTATAGGAGGTTAGGTCTGCTCTAATAATAGTATATTAGATTATATTAGATATATCAGGAGACAGGTTAATATACTTCTAGATATAGCACTAAATAGCTTAGTAGCAAAGAGTAAGCTTCTAGTAAGGCTAGTTATATAGATAAGTAAGCTTCTAAGTAATAATAAAAGAGATAGAGGTTATTATAAATATATAGATCTTTATAGTATAATATATATAGATATAAAAAGAGCATATAAGATTAACTCTCCTATACTTATAAATAATAGTTAGAGGTAAACCAGGCAGTTAGTAAAGCTGGGCTTATAACTATTATATATATAGGTGTAGAGCAAGTGGGAAGAAGTTATCTATTATAGCAGAAAAGGAGTAGCTATGAGCAAGGATCTATATATAGAGCCTTATATAGTGGGTGTAGCGCTCAGAGGGCGGCACTAGTAGCGCTGAGAGCTCTAGAGGAGGTCTGGGCTACATAATATATATAATAGCTATTAATTAGTAAAGTAAGTTAGAATTCTATAATTAAAGTTATTATAACCCTAGTATCTAATTTAACTAAGTAATATAGCTAGTAATTATATTAAAAGAATAATAAGCTAGGGAAGTCTAAAGAAATCAGCTAGGCTTTTCTAAATTTAATATTATTAAATAAATTATCTATTATTAAAGGAAAAGTAAGAATAAGTCCCCTCCTTATTAATAATAAATCCCTTATATAAACTAAACTAAATCTAATAAATAATAAGAGTTTAAAATAAGCTTAGATAATATAAATATTAATACCCCTTATCTATAAAGTGATAATAACTAGGTTAAATAGTATAACTATATTATATTAACTACTAACTAATATAGAGTTAAAGACTATACTAATCTAGATAAGACTATTACTAATAATAAGCCTAGTCTTATTTTTCTAGATAATAATAACCTATTATTTAATAATAGAGCTTAAATTGCTAAACTATAATATTAAAGCTAATTAGAGAAATATAAATATATTAGAGATAACTTAGTAAAGCTTAGTAAAGATATTACAATATTAATTAACTAGATCTACCTAAGTAAAGTTATTAATAAACCTAATACTTAATTAATTCTTAAAGTATTATAAAAGGAGTTTTAACTTAATAACTATATAAGATAGTATTATATTCTTTAGTAATATAATACTTATTTTTATTTAGTTAAAAGATCCTAGTTATCTAAGTAGTTAGTTACTTACTAAAAGATTATAGAAAAGGCTATATAAGCTAAGACTCTATCCTTAATAAGTCTTACTACTTAAGTATCTAACTTTCTTAATATTATTAAAGAGATTACTCTAGAGTACTATATAGAAACTACCTTCTTCTTCTTAAATAATAACTATAGAAGTAAGGAATAAAATAGTAAAATAGAGCTAACTACTCTTCTATAAACTATAGATATAGACTAGGTTTATAAGTTTTATTACTAAGTCTATATATTTTATCTAGACTAGCTTATCTTATTTAAATCCCTATTAATAAAGTTAGTAAAGGGATTTAGTTTTATAACTTAGTAAGGAAAAGATAAAAAGGCTATAACTTTAATATAGAAGATATTAGCTTCTACTAGAACTTTAGACTATTAAAAAAATAAGAAGCTAAAGTGTTCTATTTATAAAAAGTATTATTAAATAATAGATTGCTTTTATATAAATTCTATAATTAGGCTAAAGTTATATAATATAAATAACTTTATTAATAAGGCTTATATTAAAGCTAGAAATAAATAGTTATAGAACCTAAGGAATAATAAAGTGTAGATAAAGTTAGAGATTATAATTAAGGAGGTAAAAGCTAAGTTAAGTAGTAACTAGAGAAATAATAATAATAGTTACTAATTATTATAAAGCTACTCTTAATTATAAAAATACTATAATAATATATATATTTCTCTCTATAGTTAAGATACTTAGAGTAATAATAAAAGCACCTATTCTTCTTTCTTTTATAGCTATAACTAAGCTAGCTTTATAGTAGGTAATACTCTTTATAATAGTATTATTATTAACTATAGTACTGCTTTTTATATCTATAATAATATTAACTATATAACTAACCTAGATTATTCCTAATAAAAGTAAATCCTTACTAAAGGAGGAACTATTATTACTAAAGCTATTAATAAGATAAAAGTTAAACTAAACTAAGGTAGTATAGATAAGAAGGGTATTATAGCACTTAATATATAGTTTTACCTATTATACTCTATAACCCTTCTATTAGTGAAAGTTTTATAAAATAAGAAACTTATATTTATAACTAAAGTTCTAGGCCTTAAAAATAAGTATAGTAAAGTTCTCTACTTTACTCCTTATTAATTAGGTTAATATATTATTAAATACTACTTACATAATAAAGATAAGGATTATATTAAGAGTACTAAGTAAGTTTAATTTAAGGTAGATAATATAGAGAAATAATCTTTTACTAGTTTTAAGTTATTAAAGACCTAGAGATTATCTAAGGCTAAAGCTTAGTTATAGTATAAAAGACTTAGCTATCTAAGTACTAATAAAGGCTAGAGCTATAAGGGCTAGAAAGGATAGCAAATAATATAACTCTACCTATAAACGGACTAGAATAATAAAACCAGGCTTAAAAGATATATAAAATAATTCACAGATCTAATTAAAAGAGATTACTAAAAATAAGCATAAATTCACTGAGAAATTCCTAAAAAACTTAAAAATTAAGTATTAAGGTATTAATAATAATAATACTTTCTCCTCCCCTCTATGTTCCTCCTCTCTCCTTAACTATAGTTCTTCTATAATAAACCTATATACTAAGAGAGCTCTTTTAGAAATTATACTACTAAGTTCTACTTATCCTATCCTAATTATTCCCTTAAGACTCTTCATAATATTATAAAGGAGAGTTTTAATAAATAAATAAATCTATTTATATATAAAATATATAAAATCCTATTTATAGACTCTTTTATTTAATAATTTCTTTTTAGTAAGTGATTTTACTATTAAGAAGGTTTATTAAGTATTATTATTTTCTATTATAAACTATATTTTAATAATAGCTTTATAACCTCCTCTTTCTTATTATATTTCTTATCCTATTCTAATTTCTAATATAGCTAAAACTATTCTCCCTACTAAGATAGGTATAAGAAATTATAGTAATATAACCCTTTAAAAGTATTTTATTCTATCTATTTCTATTAATTAACTTTCTATTAGATATAGTTTTCTCTATTATAGTTATATTTATCTAAAATATTAAAATATTTAGAATAAGATAGTATATTAATAATTATAACTTATAATTAAGGTTTAATATTTATACTTTAACTTAATATTTAAAGAACTTATATTTAAAGTTAGTATTCTAAATAATTAAGTTTACTATTTAATATATTAGATAAAGCTAATCCTAGTAAATCTCTTAGAGGGGGAATTCCAGGCTTATTATTATCCCTAAAATCCTCTATATTATTATCTAGAAGTAAGAATTAACTAGATTTAGATATAGAGAGTTATATAGAGAAGAAAGAATTTTTCTTAAAGTCTTATTAGCTATATAGAGTATCTTATAGAGTAAAGCTAATATTAATAGATATATTATAGAATTCTATAATAATAGCAGAAATATATTAGTTAACTAAAGGGATTTCTATATTAATAAAAAGCTTACTATCTCTATTAGTTATATAGCTAAATTATAGTAATAAGATATCTTCTTAAAGAAATACTTAGACCTATTTAATATATCTAAGTCTATATATAAATCTATCTCTTTATTAAGTTAAATTAACTATATAATAACTAGTTAATAAGATTATTTTAAGATATATTAAGGCTTCTATTTTATAGTACTATTTATTAAGATTATTTATAATATCTATAAACTATTAGTTACTTTTTAAATTCTATATAGAGTTTTAGTAAAAGTAATTACTATTTACTTAGTTTATAATAATTATTACTTAATAACTATTACTATAATTAAGTAATAAAAAGGTAGCTATAGTATCTTAAAGGTTATTTATATCTCTTCTTATTATACTAACTATATTTATTATAATCTCTATTTTAGGTATCTAAGATAGCTCTTAAAGTATAATATAGATAGAAAGCAGAAACCTTCTAATTATAAGTCTAAAAAGGCTTATAACTTTAGAGTTATCTAAGTTCTCTTATATTATTAGTATTTCTTATATATTATAGAGGTTAGAAAGATATTCTACCTTCTCTATACTATTAATAACTAATTCTCACTTATATCTAGTTATTAAGTAATTTGCTAACTACTAGTTATTTTATATATACTAAGGGACTACTAAAATAGATTAATTATTATTTAGTATAGAGTTAGTAAGCCTTATATAGTTAAAAACCACTAAGTTATTATAGAATTTAAAGATAACTTATTCTACTAAAAAAGGGATAAGATATAGTAATATTAATAGTTTTATAAACCTAGAATAATTATAATACTTTAATAAATTAATTAGTTACTACTAATTATTTACCCTTTTATATTTCTTAATCTTATCTCTTATTACTATATTCTAAATAGTTAGGTATTTTAATAATTCTTTATTATTTTTTAAGGTTTTAGTATTAAATATACTAGTAGGTTAGATCTATAAATAAATATTCTTAGATCTAGATAGGTTAAGACTTATCTTATTAAATAAGGAGAGCTTTAAGTCTATAAATTATAGAATATACTTATCTTTTTAGTCTTTTATTACTTTTAGTACTATCTACTTTAGTATTCTCTTTCTATTTTTAGAAACCTAGTCTTAAATAGTTCTATCTAGCTTTAAATAAACTTAATATCTTTTAAATAGCTCTTTATTTATAAAAGTTACTAATAGTTAGTTAATCTAGGTTCTTTTTCTTACTTATAGAGGCTATTTTAGTAATACTAAGCTTTTAAATTATATAAAAAATCTAAACTAGTTAACTAGATATAAACTAGAAGTCTATAATAGAGATTTAGTATAGTAAAGGTTAATTAGATATAGTTATCTTAATAAGATCTTAGTTATAATAGCTAGAGCTCTAGATAAAACTCTAGTTATAATATATATTAAAGTCTATAGTTTTTATTCTGCTCTTTTTTCAAACTACTAATTATTATAAAACTAGTTTTATCTATTATATAAGTTAATTAGCAGCCCTAAAAAGACTACTTTATTTAATTTAGATACTTATAGATAGATAAATAGTATATCTAGAGCTTTCTTCTTAAACTAAGTACTTATACTATCTCTTAAACTTTTATTATTAAAGTTATTTTCTATACCTCTAATTATATAATACTAAAAACATTATCTAGCTTTAATAAGTTTTATAAGATAATATATAATTACTATAATATTTATAGAGTATATTAGAGTCTTAGTTTTTAATATTCTAATAGTATTATATAAACTAGTAATAATATACTATAGTTTAGAAAGAGGAAATAACTCCTATACTATATCTAAAATCTTATTCTAGTACTTAATAAGTATATATTTTATTAGTAAATTAGAGAGATATATCTAGCTAGTTATATCTTAGTATTATAGAGATAGAGTCTTATATTTAATTATTAATAGCTAATATCTTAGTTTCTCTATAGGTTTAAAGCTTAATATATCCTTAATAATCTAGTACTATATCTAGAATTAGCTCTTACTTAGTTTATTAAATATAGAATCTATTAGTTATTTAATATTAAGAGCAGAAAGCTTTAAAAATCTTAGCTTCTAAGTATAGTTATTTAGAGTATTACTATTATTAAAAATAATCTTTTCTATTATAATATTTTTAAAAAGAAAGCTAATAAGAGAAAAAAGTAAATAATTTATAAACTAAATAGATAGATTAAATAAAGATAGTTATAAAATCTAAAGATATTATAGTATAATAGTTAATATTAAATATCTCCTATCTAAGAGAATAGATTAGATAGTATATATAAATATAGATAAAAAAGAGAAGATCTAGAAAACTAAAAGAGTTAATAATACTCTCTTATACCTACTAATTACCTTAAAGTGCTAGTAATTTATTAATAACCCTAATTCTAACCCTAACCCTAAAAGAAATAATTAACTTCTTCCTCTCTTAGCTCTCTTAGCTTTAATAAAGGTAAAATAAACTTAAAATAGAAAATCTAATAATATATCTAATAGTAAAGTAGAGTAGTTATTTATAGAAAAAGAATAAAGAAAATAGCAGTTATTAGTAGCTATTAAAGTAAGAAATCTAGTTATAAAACTAGATAAATATCCTTCTCTATTCTCTAATATTAACTTCTCTTTTTCTAATAGTTATTTTTCTCTCTATTTCTTAATCTTAACTTAACTTCTCTAAATTCTTTTTCTTATATCTATAAATTACCTTCTCTTATTATAGCTAACTATAACTTTCTTATATTAAGTATTAAAAATACTAATTAGCCTTATTTTTATTATCTTTTTCTAAAGGCTACTCTCTAAATACTTAGTTTTAATATCTCTATATCTTAAATAAAGTAAAATAATATATCTCTTTTTATTTAGTACTTTAATAACTAGCTTTAAGTAATCTACTTTTTCTTATACTTTTTATTACTTAATTAATATCTATTATCTTTTTAAGCTACTATAAGCCTTACTTAGCTCTATCTTAATATTTTTAGTAATAAATATTTAGAAATAGCCTTTATTTTATAGATATTTCCTAATAAGACTATTAATATAATAAAACTAGCTTTCTAGAAAGTTTATTTTAGTAAATAAAACTTTAATTAAATATTTAAAGTAACTAAGAAAACTAGTAACTTTTACTATTAAGTCTTTATTTATATCTCTATTACCTTTCTTTCTAGCTTATAGTAAATAAAGATCTTTTAGTATATAGTAGCTACTTATAGCTTATTTATTTAATTTTAGAGTAGTTATAATATAGTACTCTATATCTATTATAAAAAGTATATCTATACTATAAGAAACTCTATAACTAGTATTTTTATCTATAAACTATACTTTAAATATATTTCTATACTAAATACTTCTTATACTAACTACTTCTTCTATAAAATCTAAGAGAATTGCTCTTATAATAATCTAAGTATTTATAAGTATTATAGATATAAAATTAAGTATAATAATAAAATAAGAAAAAGTAGAGAATTTAATAGTATTATAATAATTCTATAGTTCTAAATTCTAGCTAATATTACTATATTAGCTATATCTAAATTTAACTTTTTAATTTTTTAAAACACTTTTTATCCTTAATAAGCTTAAAAGTATTACCTAGAAGCTAGATTTACTTATTTTTAGTATCCTTTTATACTAAAGCTATTTCTAGACTTTAATCTTATAGAGATTACTAACTACTTAGAGCTTTATATTATAGATTAAGAAAAGAAAAATAGAATAACTAAATATATCTTTATAAAATAGAGGAAAAGAGAAGAAATAATAAAAATATTATTAAGTAGTAATAAGAATATAAAGGAAATATCCTCTAAATAGGTCTATAAAACTAACTTTAAACCCTATCTAAGTATAAAATTAATAAGATCTCCTTTATAAATATCTTTTTTTTTCTTATTAATAATAATATTATATAGCTACTTTTAGTATTAATAGCTTTATTACTATACTCTTAGTTATCTAAATATTAGTATTCTTTTTATAGATTAGTAACTATACTTTAATACTCTCTTCTCTTTTCTTCTCTTCTATCTATTTTTAAACTATTAATTCTCTTATTTAGTTTAATAATAGCTATATTTATAGAGGGGTTTTAGTATTATTATTAAGAAGCTATAAATCTCTAATATCTTATACTTATAATAAATATTAAAGTTATTAATAAATAGATTACTATTATATTAAAAAATAGTTATTAATAGAGTAGTATATTTTAATAAGTTAATATTATCTCTTATTTTTATCTTTAAAGTTTAGAAATATTATCTCTAAAATCTTAAACTTTTAAAATATAAAAGATAAAGGAAAAAAAACTCTATAAATAAGTATAAATAGGTCTATAAATTATTAAACTAAGTATTTAAGAATAAAAAAAAGATTATAAATCCTTTAAATTCTCTATTTTAATATACTTTCTCTCTTTCTCCTTTAATATTTATAAATTTCTACTATTAGTTACTATTTAGCCTTTAATACTTTAATTACTATTTCTAAGTTTTTATATACTATCTTAATCTTACTATAAATTATAATATATCCTCCTCTTTATTTCTAATTATTTCTCTAAATATTATTAATTCTTTATTTTCTTTTTCTAGTATATAGTTATTATACTCTTTATTTCCTAGTACTAAAAAGACTTTTACTAGGTTTCTCTCTAAATTAGATCTATAAATATTTATATTACTTAGTTTCTAATATTCTTTAAATACTTAAATAAATTTCTAAAGTTAATTTCTACTAAATATCCTATTTATAATCTCTTCTCCTATTAATATTACTAATTAATATAATAAAATATTAAAAATATATAATAAGATATAAAAGAAGCCTTACTATTAGTAGTTAAGCTTTTTAATATAAGATTTATTAATAAACCTCTTAATATTAAATACTAAAACTAGATTACCTACTTCTAGCCTCTCTTTTCTTATTATTTACTTATATTAATTATTACTATACTTTATAGTTTTCTTATATTAACTCTTAATTATCTTTTTAGCTTATCTTCTATTTTTATTAAGTTATAGAAAAGCTTATAGATATATCTAAACCTCCTCCTCCTATATAGTTACTAAATTCTAATTAAGAACCCTCTAGGTTAGTATTAGGGTTTTAATAGATATAATAGATTTAAATCTATATAAGAAATAGAAAGAGCTAAAGCTACTTAAAGTATAAATACTTAATTAGTCTATAAATAGAGTAGTAAATAAATATAGTTAAGGATTAATATTCTTTCTTTCTCTAGTTTATATTAATAAAGAATAAGTAATAGGCTAATAACTAGTTTTAATTACTCTATTAACTCTTAGATTATAAACTAATATTACTTTTCTCTTTATACTATACCTTTTATTAAACTTAATAATAATACCCTTATTTTCCAGACCTCTATTAATAATAATTTCACTATATAGACTATATTAATAAATAACCTCCTCCTAAATAAACTTTATAATCTTAGCTATAGTTACTTATCTAAGTTAGTATATTTTAGGCTATTTAGTAAGTAGGTTCTAAGCCTCTATAAGATATTACTTATTTACTTTTTATATATCTAATAAAATCCTTATAAAGAGTAATTCCTTTAGCAAACTATAAGTTCTTATATTATCTATATATTAAGCTCTTCTCTTCTAGTAATTAGAATAACTCTTTAGAAACTCTTTAACTTCTAAATATATATTACCCTATATATAATAGTTAGATAATCTTCTTACTATAGCTTGCTTATCTCTATAACTACTTTCCTTATAAGCTTTAGTAATTAGCTTCCTCCTCTATTTAGGATTATCTATAATTTATCTTAGTATTAGCTTCTAGTTTATTAGTTTAGTAAAAAGCAGATAGTTTTAAATATAATAGTCTAAGGCTCTAACTTTAAAATTATAATATTTAATAAGTTAAATTTCTAGAAAGTATCTTTATATTATTAAATAGTAAGTAATCTATTAAGAATATACTAAATAGGTCTATAAATTATTAAGCAGGATATCTAGAATAGTTATTATACTACTAATAATTTTCTATATATCTTCTATAAAAACCTCCTCTATTTATTATATATTACTATATTATTATACTTAATTAAAAAAGAAACTAGCCTTAATATTAATAAAGAAAATCTATAAATTAATCTAAAAATTAATTTCTCCTTCTACTTCTTTATTAATTATATTTAAAGAGCCTTAGAGTTTCTATAAGAGGCTATTTACTACTATATTCTATATACTATAGATATATTATACCTTAAAGTTAAATATTTAAATCTATATAATCTATTAAATAATAAGAGCTTCTAGAAGATCTATAGCTACTCTATTTAGTTATATAACTAAAATCTAGATATCTATCTCTAGAATAAAGTATCTTCTATAGAGGTAATTATATACCCTCTTTAAGGCCTTTAAAACACTATCTAGTTCCTTTTTCTTAATATTATAAAATATAAGAACGGCTATAAAGGCTGCAGGAGAAGTAGAAAAGTTCCCAAAGTAGTACAGGTAGATTTCAGGCAATAAATAGTGTATAAGGGTAACTTTTCAGGTTTATTACATAATATTCAGATAGAGAGAGAAATATAGATATAAAATGATATTATTATTGATAAAATCATAGATATCTAAGGCCTAGAAAGGTGGGGGAAAAGGTAGGTATATATAGACGATTTGGTTTCTAAGATCTTATAGCCCTTTAGGCCTGAATTAAACCTTATTTCCTAAAGGGTAATAATAATAAGGTTTGAGGTTTAAGGTTTAGCTTCTAATACTAGCTTTAACCTTAAATTTAAGCTTAGTTTTAAGCTTAACTTTAGTTTAGCTTAACTTTATTCTGAAACTTTGTTATTTCAAATACTTTATTATTCCAAATACTCTGCTTATATAATATTAGTAATATAATATATATACTAAAAATCGCTATTTTTTATAAGGATTTTAAATATATTATTTATTTTCTCATACCTCTTATATTTATAGAGTTATAGCACTCTAAAGGTATGTGATAATAATATATAAGTTTCTTTTATAGTAATAAGGAATAATATATTTCTTATATACCCCCTTAAGGTATATATATATATATATATATATATATATATATAATACCTTATTAGGAAATATATTTCTAAGGAAA
>JAVHLV010000434.1:0-47058 GCA_036785495.1 Colletotrichum neosansevieriae
TTATAGAACTAGAGACCCTCTTTTATATATCTCTAGAATATATTAAATTCTAGAAGATTAGTTTTCTCTAGTAGACCTAAAGTAGGCTTTTATAAGAAGTATTATATATTATAGATATATTATTATTATTTATATCCTCCTTTTACTTTATATAGAGAGGATTTATATTCTCCCTTAGTATATATAGGAGTATTTATATTCCCCCCTTACTGTATATATGGATTATTATTAACATTTATTATATTTATACTTCTTATTATATATAAGCCTTTATACTTATATATACTTCTAAGAATTTACTATTATAATATTTATATTATGAGGGTAAGGATCTAAACCCTTAAGTAAGAAAGCCTTTTTATTATTATTTTAGGAGCAGTATTAGGCTTTATATATATAGTAGAGGATTTTTATTTTATTATTATAGTATTTAGATCTTTTTCTTATTATATTTAGGTAGCTACCCTTTTTAAAAAAGATCTTTATATATATATAGCTCCTTTTTAAGGGATCTTTAAATACTTAAAAGTATTTATTATAGTATATTATTATTATATTATTATATTATAGGTTTATCTTTCTAATCCTTTTAATAAGATCTATAGTAAGCTATACTATAAACCTTACACCTCTCTTATTATTAAATTCTATTATATTTTAAATAGAGTCTTTATATATATAATTATTAAGAGGCAGGTTTATAAAGGCTATTACTTTATATTATATAGCTTATATAAGATAAAACCTTGGCCTCTAGCCACTGCATAGTGATTTTACCTGCTTTGTAACAGACCTTCTAACTCTGCGCCGCGCCTCCTGATAATATACACAGCCTTCAGTCATATGATCTTGCTGACCACCTATCCTAACCACAGCCGCACTTGCACGTGCCCATCTCACTAGAGGAAGAGAGATAGGCACAAAGCCCTGCTTATAGTAGCAGAGCTTTTTATGCTTCTAGCTGTGAGAACCTCTTAGAAGGTTAAGGAGTTATCTCTTATATATGCAGCACCTTGCTGGAAGGTTTACCTTTTAGGCGTTTTTTACAGCACCTTGCTAGAAGGTTTAGCAAAGGCGTTTCCAGGCTATAAGAGCCTTAGTAGCCTACTTAGCCCTAATATAATTAGCTCTATTATATATAGTATAGTATTATCTATACTATTACTATTCTACTAGTCTATTTAGCTAGAGTATATATCTAACTTTATAATATTTAGAGGGTTTGCTTGCTAGCAGGAATATATAGAGTTTCTATATTATTATTCTTAACTAGTAGAGGGTATAGATTAAAGTGCCTCTATAATATTTCCCAAATTATACCTATAAACTGGGTGAATTTGTTATAGTCTTTTTTGCAGGGGGCTGTGTTATAACTATAAACTTAATAAGATAAACCTTTATTATTATTATTATAATTATTATGATTTTAATAAGGAGTGGTCTAAACCTAAATTTCCTTATATATTATTATATATATATATAATTATACCTAGTTTTATAATTAATAGTTTAATATATACTATATTACTATAAATACTACTCTAAAACCTTAATTATAAAATAATAACTACTATAACTACCTTTTAGCTATATAGATATAGTAATTAGATTCTCTAGATTAATCTTTTATATATATAAATATCTAGCCTTAAGCTATAGTATAAGATATTATTTAAATATCTCAAAAACCCTATATAAATATGACCTATAAAATATATAATAAATAATAATACTTAATAATATACTATATAATATAACACAGTATAGTACAGTATTAATAGTACTGTCTTTACTGTGTATAGAAAGGTCTAGAAAGTCCTAGAAAGCCTTACCTTTAATAAGCTTTCTAGCTAGAACTAAAAGAGTTTAAGCTATAACTTTAATATATAACTAAGCCCAAATAGGCTAAATATCTACGCAATATACTGCATAAGCTATTGTGTAAGTAATTTCGTAATAGAAACCTCTAGAAGGGCTAGAATAAGTATAAATAATCCTCTCTCCCCTATCTAGCTAGTTACTGGTTAATAAGATAAAAAATAATACCTATTTTAATACCTTCTTAATTACCTAAGCTGTTTTACGTAATATTCTTACGTAATATGATTATATAAGCGAGCTACCTCACTAAGAAAGCTATAGAATAGCATTAATCTATATATTACTATTCTTAATATAAATAGTATACTTTAAAGCTACTTTAGAGATAAAGCTATGAAGCTAACTATTCTAGATATCTCTAACTACTCTATAGATAATATAGTAAATAATATAGTATTTATATTACTAAGTAATAATATAACTACTATATATATTAATATAATTATAAATCTATCTAAGATAAATTATAAACTATACTAACTTACTAAGTAGATTCTATATTTAGAAATAAATACTATAAAGTATATAAAAAGTAATAATATATATTCTAACACTAGATCTATAATAATACTATCTAGATCTTTTATATCTATACTATACTATAAATAAGGATATTACCTATTAGATATATATACTTTATAAAAAGTATTAGTATTAATATTTATAAGTATAAAGCTATAGCTAGAAGTAGCTATATTATAACCCTAAACCTCTTAGTATATAAAAAGCTACTTATAAAGTATAATATAGAGAAATAGTTTATAGAGTAGGAAAGAGCTATTACTAAAGTATAGATTAATAACCTTAGATAAGTAAAGAAGCCTAATTAGTAGTTTACTAACTTTACTATAGCTCTTAGTAATAGTAGCTTAAATATCTAGATTTATATATACTAAATAATAGTATAATTATATATAAATACTAGCTTCCTTACTATAAAAGATATACTAAAAGATATTTAAGTTACCCTTAATATATTTAAAATAGCTAATCTATATACTAAAATAAGCTAAGAAGTATTTGGCCTTACTATATTAAGAGATAATAAAAACTCTATAATTAAGAATAACTTAGAAATACCTAAGAGGTAAAAACCTATTATATACTAAGTATATAGAGGAGAGTAATCTATAGTATCTAAAAGCTATGAAATAATATCTATAACTTTATAAATAATCAATAAAAAAAGCTTCTATCTAGCTTACTATAGTTACTATTATTAGCTAAGTACTAAATTATATTTAAAGAGCTATATCTAGAGCATCTTTGGAGAAGTAAATCTCTTTACTATTTAGTAGAAACATATATTAATAATAATAAGAAGCTTATAAAGTATATTTATAAACTTAAACTAAGTAGTAAATAGTATATAGAGAATAAATAACTATATAGCTACTATAGAGAGATTCTTAAGTCTATATTTTATATATAGCTAAATAACTACTAACTCTATAACCTCTTAATTCTAAACTTTAGAGTAATAATATTATAGAAATAATTATCTATATTGCCTAATAGGTTAGATCCTAACCTCCACTAAGATCTATAGCCTAGCACTAGAATAACTATAATCTAGTTAGGTAAGCAGTTATTTAATCTCTAATATTATATAGTCTGCTTTTATTAACTATCTATATTATTCCTTTATGCTAACTACTCTCTAGATATCTCTCTTTTTAATATATATATCTTAAACTAATATTACGCTCTATCTAACTCCTCTCTTTACTATATTAGTATTTTAGAAAACTAACACTAATTAGTAGTTAACTTTACTATTATACTATCTATAATTATAATAAATAACTATATTATTATATTATTTATAACTATAGATTAGTAAGGTTATATGAATAACTAAAGAGGTACTTTCCTTATCTTAATAATCCTACTCCTTAGGTTTTAAATATTAACTAATAGAAACTTTAGATTTAGCAGCTAAGTATATAGCTTCTGCTTCTATTTTCTAAATCTCTATTTAATAATTATCTACTACTTAGATAGTTTTAAGCCTCCTCTTATTTGAATTATTATATTAATAGAGAGACTAGCTTTAACTACTAAGTGTTTAGCCTTTATAGTTAATCTATAATCTCTAAGGTTATTATTAATATTATAGATAAATCTTAGATTCCTTACTATTATTAATACCTATAGACTACTCTATTATAACTTTGTGTTTACTACTATAATTAATAACTATAATTCTTTATTATATAGTAAAATTATTAAGTTTATAGTTATAACGCAGCCCCCTGCAAAAAAGACTATAATAAATTCACCTAGTTTATAGGCATAATTTGGGAAACACTATAGAGGCACTTTAACCTATACCCTCTACTAGTTAAGAATAATAATATAGGAACCTGATATATTCCTACTAGTAAGCAAACTCTCTAAATATTACTATATAAAGTTAGATATATACTCTGGCTAAATAGACTAGTGGAATAGTAATAGCACAGGCAACACTATGCTATATATAATAGAGCTAATTATATCAGGGCTAAGTAGGCTACTAAGGCTCTTATAGTATTACCTTTGCTAAACCTTCTAGTAAGGTGCTATGAAAAATACCTAAAAAGTAAACCTTCTAGTAAGGTGTATATAAGAGATAACTCCTTAACCTTCTAAGAGGTTCTTATAGCTAGAAGCATAAAAAGCTCTATAAGTAGGGCTTTATACCTATCTCTCTTCCTTATTCTTATTTTATAACCTATAATAAGTCCTCTAAGATATTAGTATTAAACCTAGTATATTAATATACTAGCTATATATAAGGTATACCTATTAATATTAATAATATATAAAATATTATATAATAGTTTAGTATTAATATAATTAATAAGGCTCTCTGTTTTATTAAGTAGCCTATATAACACTAAGAGTATATTATTAGTATAGCTTTTAAGAGAGCTCTTATTAATACCCCTATAAGAGACTTATAGATATGCTAACTTATTCTATATAAGTAAGTAGACTTAGTAGTAGAGGTTAGATAGGTTATTAGGTACTCTATAGAGTGGCCCTTCTTTAAATAGACCCTCTATAATACTAAGATAGAGGCAGCCCTTTAGGGATTAGTAAGTATAGCTTATGCTAACTGATAGAGAGAGCATTGCTAATAATAGTAAAGCTAGCAGATAAAGCAGTGATAGAGATAGTATTTAATAGCAGCACAGGTAATAGGCAAGAGAATAAGTTAATAGATATTATTATTAAACTGCAAAGTTAAGGATTATAAGGCTGTCTGGTGAGATAGGCATATATAAGTGTGGCTGTGGTTAGAATAGGTGGTTAGCAAGATTATATAACTAAAGGCTATATATATTATTAGGAGGCGCAGTGCAGAGTTAGAAGGTCTATTATAAAGCAGGTAAAATCACTGTGTAGTGGCTAGAGGCTATAGTAAAATTATATACTTTCCCTCTTATATCTATCCTCTTTTAGCTCCTTTTAGTTTTTATAGCTTTACTAAAACTCTAATCCTCTCACTATACTATATTATTAATAATTCCCCTACTTTTTAGAGCCTCTAAAGTCTCTAAAAACTCTCTCTCTCTCTATTTAACCTTAAAGACACTAGTTCTACTAATTCTAACTTTCTATAAGTTCTTTTAGTAAATTTAGTATATTTTAATATATTTTAATATATTTAGTACTTATCTATATTAATTACTAACCTTATTACTATCTTTCTCTTTTTTCCTCCTTTCTTATTACTAAATCCCTTTACCTTAACTTCTTATTCATAATAATAATAGTAATAAGTTATTAATTAGTAATAAGTCCTAACTACTTACTATAGAAGAGTAGTAATAAACCCTTAATAACTTACTAAAGTATCTTACTATAATCCTTTTACTAAAGTTATAATTATAGTAAGATTATATTAATTATATAAGTTTATAACTTTATTCTATCTATTCTAAGATATTAAGAATATTATAGCCTTATGTTTAGTAATAACTACTTAACTTAGTTTATTTATAATTACTTAATCTAAACTCCCTAATTTTAAGTTACTAATCCTACTTACTATCTACTTTTACCTCATTTCTTTTTACTTTTCCTTTTTTATTTTAAATAACTCTTTATCCTTATTATAACTCTCTCTTCTTTATACCTTAATAACTTCTTCTCTATATTTACTACTTCTAAAATATTTTAGTTTCTCTATCTAAATCTTATATTAATTATATTTAAGTTATAGTAAGTAGTAAAAAGCCTTTTAGTTAGTAATTACTCTTATAAAGGTATTAATAAGCAGCACTAAACGTGCGCTAAACCCTTATAGAACCCTTATATATATACTTTAAAAGGGGCTTCCACACTATTAGAGAAGAAGCTAAGTTATACTTAATACACTACTATATACCTATTATTACATAAAGTTATTATTCTTCCCTAATCTAAGCCTTTAGCTATCTATACCTTTATAATTATATAACTTCTATCTTACCTTAAGAGATTAGTCTGGAATTATAACTATATACCTAACTACCTGCTATACTATTACTAATACTAGTGCTAATAGTGAAAATTCTTCACTAGCCTTATCTACTATACCTGCGCCCACTATAATAACTACTAATATAGCTATACCCTTAACTATGTCTGTAAATATACCCTTAAGCAATATAGTTATTATAGAGCTTTTATATATTATTTAACGCTAGAGTTATAATCACGCAGATCTACTGCGCGCCCTCGCTGCCTGCACGCTGACTGCGCGCTAATATAAGCACTCTCTAGCCTACTTCTATACTACCCTTAAGGAGGATCCTACTTCTATATAAGTAGTAGATTAGCTTACTGCTATATAGAATATAAATAACCTCTATAATACCTCTAATAGCTACTATATATAGTAGGTATTTATAAAGATCTTATCTATATTTTAAATATAGTAGTAAAACTATATCCCTACTCTTAGCCATAAAGCTATATAGACTAACCTTTTAGTGTTTACTTACTAATTTTATATTAATCTAGCTCTCTAAGAGCAGGAATTATATAGCTTACTCTATAAAGCTTAATAGGGAGATTAGAGCCCTCTCTGCTTCTTTACTAAGTAGCTAGTAATATTATAGATATTAGAAATACTCTATAAGAATAGCTATATACTAGCTTTTTCCTTCTTTTACTACTTAAGTTTATAGATCTAGAGAAACCTAGAGTAGTAGCAGTTTAATAACTAGAAGCTGCTAGATATAGTTATAGCTGCTAAGAGAGCTTAGGAGATATACTATAAGTAGTATACTATAATAGAAGTATTAGAGACTAAATAGCTTATAAAGACTGCATGCTCTAGAAACTATATAATATATAGTTATATAGGCTATACTATAGATAAGTGCTAGAAGAACTATACTTATATTATTTACTTTTAGAAGGGGTATATAGAAGAGTGTTATTGCTAAGTAGCTAGTAAGCTAGTGCTAAAGATAGCAAAACTACTATTAAAGGTATCTATAAATGCTATATAGACTCCTAAAGAGGTTAAGTGCCTTAATTTATTAGAGGATAACTACTAAAGACTATAGTTATATAGCTACTAGTTAGTGTATAATTAGTATATCCTTAGTATTACTAAGATATATAATAGTTATAGATATATATTAAGTTTATAATAACTCTATACTAGATATTATATTATATAGTGAGACAGAGCAGTGTAGACAGCCTAGTTTAGAGGGTGCCCAGACAGGTATATTAGTTAGCATAGTATAGCAGGACTTTTACCTTATTAAGAGCAGAGAGGAGAATAGAGAATTATTATTAGTTAGTATTATAATAGTTTATCTTATTATTTAAAAGCTTTTATCACTTTTACTTAATAGTTTATATCTATAATAAGGTTATTATACTTAGAGAGATCCTTTTCTTTATTCTAGAGCTTCTAGATATAAAGCTATAATATTATAATATTTCTATATAAGTATATAGAAGTATATAGTTTTATTATTTTTATTTTAAGGTTCTTAGCCTATTTTAATAGTACCTAGAAGTAGATTCTTCTCTCTTAAAACTTCCTCTATAATACTTAAAAGAGGTATACTTCTATGCTATATAAATAGGCTTATATTTAATATAGAACTATAATATATTATCCTAACTACTTAATAGAATATTAACTTTATAAACTTAGTAGCTATAATAATAGACTTTATAAAATAATATTTAGAAGTCTCTTTATAGATCTAATCTAAGAAAACACTAGGTATAATAGCTATATAGTTAGAGTCTTTAAATAGAAATACTTAAGACCCTAAAAGCCTAGCTATAATAGTTTTAGACTTTACTAGATTAAAAAGTTTTCTCTTTTCTCCTTAGTTCTTATAAAAGTAAAGCTAGTATCTGCTTTTTATAATCTAGAACCTAATAATTAGTAATAAAGTAATAAATTAATAATACTAGTTAGGCTAATAAGCTTAACTAAGAGGATTTAGACTCTATCTTAGTTACTATATAGTTAATATCTATAGGATTAAGGAAATTATAATATTATATTACTTATAAAAAAGAATAGAAAGGAGTCTATAAACTTATAGATAGAATAGAAGCTATAACTACTCCTAGCTATATTAAGAAGAAAAGCCTATATACTTATAGGAGGGATAGAGGTTATAACTACTATCTAGAAAGAGAAAGAGGTTAAAGCTCTCTTTCTCTCTATCTACTTAATTATTATAGATTAAATTACTATATAACTCTTCTCTTTTATTATTAGATTATTTAAATATCTATAAACTTTAGTATTAATACTAATATTAAATTATAATAAATTATATTAACCACTTACTATACTATATCTAAGTAATACTCTAAGAAATCTAAGGGAGCCCTTAAAGTTAGTATATTTACTTTAAACTCTTCTAGCTCTAAGAACTACACTCTAGATATAAAACTCTTTAAGGGAGCTATATTTAAGAGTATTTAGAAATAAGCTCTTTACTCTACTATTATAGATAATAATAGATCTGAGAAGTCTTTACCTTTATAGTTCTAATCTTACTAGTAATAGTAGTGTCTAGTCTAAGCACTATTATTATATTAGGGATTATACTACTAAGATTACTACTATACTTATAGTAAGTTCCACTATATAAAACCTATTAGGAGTATATTATAACCTTTCTAGTAATTAGTATGCTCTGTTTCTCTCTATTATTGCTTAAGTATTTCTCACCTTATCCTAGAAAACTCTCTCTTTATAGCTTTCTGTCTTAGCTAGATAGCCTTCTATTTTAAGTACTAGGTTCTAGCTTATTATTACTTAAAGGTCTTTAAGTTATAATTTAACTTTAATAATTTAGCTATATCTATAATATCTAGCTAGCTATTCTTTTTATATTATTTCTAAGTTAGACTTTAGTATTTAGTATTCTAAGGGGGGTATATTTCTATATAGTATTATATCACTTTATATTATCTATCTACTTTCTTTAATTTCTACTCCTATAATAATTATTTATCTATTTTATATTTATAATAATATTTTTGCTTTTAAATTAACTCTTTGCTTATTCTCTTATATAACTATAGCTTTATATAGGTAGTTAGATTAGTAAGTTTCTCTAGCTATAAATAGTTATATTATTAAAGAAATAGAAATAAAGAAACCCTCCTATCTATATTTTAAGGTACTCTATTATATTAAAAAAGTATTACTATAGCTAGTTAATTTTACCTAATTTACTAAGATTTTATATAATTTTTCCTGATTTTTCCTAATTTCTTCTATATTATTTTATATAAAGTATATATATTAAAGTATTTTAAAGTTAAATAAGGAGGATTTTATTTATTAATTTGCATTTTTAGGTCTATAAAGACTGCTAAGTATATAGAATATTATATTAGTTCTTTCTTTTTCCTGCTCTTCTCTTTTAAACTCTAGTTAGAATTTTAAGCTACTCTCTCTTATTAGAAATAGAAATATCTAAATTAGCTAAAAGGTAGCTAGTAAAAATAAATAGTAACCTAGACTTATACTCCTTTAGCTAAGTCTTATAGCACTTTATTATAGTTCTAAACTCTAAATAAGTTACTTTAAACCTCTCTATAATCTGCTAGTTAATCTAAAACTAGATAACTACTCCCTTAAACTTACTACTCTATTACTCTAGATTATTTATACTATAGCTAAAAGCCTTATAGTTTCTCTTAGAGTTAAAGAAACACTTAAAATCTTATTTATAGTAAAGATAGTTAGTATAAGTATTACTAGATATACTTATATACTTAAAGTATAACTTATAAATCTAATCTCTAATAGCCTTATTATAGGGAGAGTAAGTATATTACTTATAACTACTATAAGAAACTATATTATAACCTCTATTAGTTTAAATATAGAAGCTATAACTAATCTTAGATCTATTAGAATTAATTATCTTTACTAGTTAAAGTCTAAAAGTACCTATAACTACTAAGATAATAAAGATATATCTATAAAATAGTAGTCTCTTTTCTATTATACTCTAGTAGTAAGAACTAGTATAAGCTTCCTAAAACTAATAAATAATAATCTTATAGTTATTTAAAAATAAAACTTTTATATAGAAGTTTATTTTCTAGTATAGCTAGAAAGGCTCTAAAAGCTTAAATAAGTATTATATAAGAGATACTATAACCTATATAAGAAAGCTAGTAAATATATAAAGTAAAAGCTAAAAAAGTAAGTCTACTTACTATAAAGGAGTTAATAGAGAGCTTAATATATAGAAGGGAGTTATAGTCTCTCTTATTAGAAACTAGTTTATTTATAAGAAGCTAAAAGATATACTTTCTTAGCTAAGTTAGTATATAAGAATTATTAGAATTTCTAATAGAAGCTATAACTAATAAGTACTAAAGAAGGCTTAAAGTTATACTTTATAGATATAAAAAAGGGATTACTATTTTTATTATATTATAGAGAAAAAGGAAAAGCTAGAAAGAGCTAGAGAAGGTCTAGTTATATAACCTAGTTATTTTATCTCTTACTAAATTATTTACTTAAAAAGTTAAGCCTTTCTTATAGTTAAGATTAATTAGATAAAAAAAGAAGTTAACTCTTATAACTACCTCTTTCTACTATCTATTCTTATTTTATCTCTTTATTCTAGTTAGTTAATAATTAGTAACTAGTAGCTTACTCTCTTTAACCTATATATAAATAACTATTTTATCTCTTTTAATATAAACAGATTTACCCTATTAATAATTAATTTAGTATTATAGCTTAGCTTAATTTATATTTTAAATCCTCTTTATAAATATTTAACTATAAAATTCCTATTCTAAGTTATACTTATCTATATATAACTCTTCTTTATAATACTATAAACCTCTACTTTCTTATACTACTTATATACTCTTTTTTTCTTACTAAAAGCTTTAATTAAGTCTATAATTACCTCTATTTACTCTATTCTTAATAATATCTTTATCTAAGAGTTTCCCTACTAAGATTACTAATATCTAGGTTAAAGAAGTATTTTTTATTACTATTTTAGAGAAGTTTTCTTAGAAGTAAAATAAATAAAATAGTAAGCTCTTAGAGACTATAGTTATATTTATTAACTTTACTCTCTTTAAGAGAACCTTAAATATTCTAGCTATAAGAATTAATAAGTAGCACTTAGCTAGGTAGGTATTTTCTTTCTACTTCTAATTCCCTCTTAAACTAAATAAAAACTTTAAATATAAAAAGCTTTAATAGCTTTACTTTAGTATCTCTATAGCTTAACTTTATATTTATTTCTAATAGTTTTAGCTTACTAGGTCTTAATAACTAGACTAGACTAAAAGAAATAAAGAAGAGCTAGCTACTATAGTTAACTTATTTAATCTATAAGAAACTATTTAAACTAAAACTTTCCCTTTAGCTTCTAATATAGAGACTAGTTTCTAACTTCTCATTTATAACCTCTCTAATAGAATTAGCCTTATTAGATAATACTATATCTCTACTAATACTAAAATTAAAAATAATAGAGCTATTATAAAAAAAAGGTAGCTTATTATACTTATTCTCTAATTACTAACTAAGAAAAATACTAGAAAAAAAGTAGTTTTCTATTCTATCTTACTTATTAACTAACTTTTAGGCTTTTTTTACTTCTATAATAACTTCTAGTATAATAGAAAGGTAGAATTATATCTTAAAACACTAATTAGATCTATAATAGCTATCTATAAGCCCCTTAATAGTATAATATCTATCCTTAAATGCTTAGTAAAAGTTATCTATATACTCTAACTCTAAAAAGAGCAGCTATAAATATTAAATATACTCTACTTTAAGTAGCTTTACTACTATATATAACTAGAGTTAGCTAAATACTAAACTAGTCTTTTCTTTAAAGAGATCTTTAATATATAGATAAATTAAATTACTTCTAAGTTTTATAATAGGAATCTAGAGATAGATAGTATAGTCTTTCTAATTCTATTAAGAACTATAAATAGAGCTAAGTATATTAAAAAGATTATCTCTCTGCTATATAATAAGAAGATTTAGAAAATAATTTATACTTAGAACTTTGCAGTTTCTAACTCTATATTTATAGATAGATTATTAATAAGAAGATTTAGAAAATAATTTATACTTAGAACTTTGCAGTTTCTAACTCTATATTTATAGATAGATTATGTCTAATATAGCTCTATCTTAGATATCTTAAAACACTTAACCTTAACCCTAAAATATTTATATCTAATATTTAAGTTATAGGAGCTTTTATATTTATTAATATATCTATTAAGCCTCTTATAGATCTAAATCTAAGTCTACCTAAAAACTATAATACTAGAGTAAGAGATATTATTAATAATTACCTTATAGTTAACACTATATAAAACTATACCTACTAGAATAGGATTATTACTACTATATACTAAGAGAATAAATAGATAGGAAAGAGAGCGTCTAACCTTTATAATAATAAGCTTTCTCTTAATCTAGGTTATAGCTCTTACTATACTAATAATTCTAGATAACTAATCTATATTAATAACTCTTATAGTAGCTTAAAACTTCTAGTTATAGGTTTAGCTAGTAATCTAGAACTACTAAAAAATAAAATAGAGAAAAAGAGAACACCTAACTAATTTATTAAGTTAAGTTAGAATACTATACTATCTTTATAAATCTAATTCTACTATAAATTTAATATAACTAGAGAATAGGCTAAGTAACCTCTATTAGTTACTTAATACTACCTCACTTATCTCTATAATATTTAAGGAAAACTAGTAATAGAGACCTATCTTAAAATAGAAAAGATATATTATCTTACTAAGTTTAATATATATAGGTTAGATAAATATATATAAACCCTAGAAAGATAAGTTACTTAGTTAATAAGAGTAATACTCTCTCTTAGTAGGTATTAGATCTTAATATAGTTAATTATAAACACCTATTATAACCTATTTACCTAGTTAGATATTACTATCTTTTATATTTAATATAGTAGTAACTACTAGGTAATAATAGTAGTAAACTAAAAAAGAGAAACTACTTACTATACTAACTTAATTTAGAGCAGAGATTCTAATAAACTATTTATAGAGATTATAGAGAATTTCTCTTAGTATTATAAGCTTCTTAGAGCTCCTATTAATATTTATACCCTTTTTTAAAAGAATACTATAGTTAGATCCTAACCCTAATAGCAAAATTTATAAATATATAGTCTTAAAATAGTAAATTAGATTAGAGCCTATATTTATAAGGGTATTATTAATAGCTTAGTATTAGTAGTAGCTATAAAAGAAGCAGCAAAAAGAAATTAATTCTAAATTATTACCTAGTATATCTTAAAGATTACTACTAAGTTTATAAAATACCCTATACTTTATAATAATAGATCTTTATAGATATCTTAGATAGACCTCCTTATAGCAGAGTTATATAGTAATACTAGTAAGATATAGCTTCTAGTATCTAAAATACTCTCCTTTCTATCTCCTTTTAAAGTACTAAGGCTTTCTATAAAGACTTTTACTTTATACTATATAAAAGGCTAGATTAGTAAGCCTAATAGCAGAGAACCTACCCCTTATAATTCTAGTAGGGCTAGCTTCTATATAATTATAAACCTAAACTTACTAGCCTTTAATTTCTATAATACTCTACTATCTCTTAGTAATAATAACTCTAGCCTTATAGATCTAGATTTAACTCTATCTAACCCTTTTATTTTACTAGCTAGACTATCTAATACTAGATAAGATATAACCCCTTTATACCCTTTTACTCTAACACTATACTAAACTATTATTACTAGGAAATATCTCCTATATCTAGCTTTATCTAATATTCTTAAGCCTATCTATAATAGCTATAAGAACTATATTATAGAGTAAGTTAACTGCTAGTAATAGATTAAAGATAATATCTCTAAGAGTAACTATAGCTACTACTTTTTATAGCTGCCTAGCTAGTATAGTTAGAAATAATATAAGTAAGGTTTAGATTAGAATAAGGCTTATAAGCTTATAGAAGATAGGCCTAGATAAAAAAAAACTAGAATAGTATAACTATAAAAAGAAGTAATTAGGTCTATAATAATCTAGAAGGAGTAATTAAGTAGTATAGAGATTACCTTTTCCTTTATAAATAGTAGTTTTTATTTATATAGTTTTTCTTTAATATATAGTCTTTCTTATAGAATATTAAGGTAAAACTATAGGGGATAATTAAGATAGGGTAGTATAGATAGCCTAGTTTAGAGAATATCTAAATAGATATATTAGCTAGCATAGTATAGTAGGACTTTTACCTTATTAAGAGCAGAGAGGAGAATAGAGGATTATTATTAGTTAGTATTACTATAGTTTATCTTATTATTTAGAAGCTTTTATTACTTTTGCTTAATAGTTTATATCTATAATAAGATTATTATGCTTAGAGAGATCCTTCCCTTTATTCTAGAGCTTCTAGATATAAAGCTGTAATATTATAATATTTCTATATAAGTATATAGGAGTGTGTGGTTTTATTGTTTCTATCTTAAGGTTCTCAGCCTGTTTTAATAGTTATAAATATATATTAAGTTTATAATAACTCTATACTATATTTACTATAGATATATATTAAGTTTATAATAATTCTATATAGATATTTAATAGCTATATATTAAGTTTATAATAACTTTATTATATTATAACTTTCACTAAATGCATATTAAATAAGCGCTAAAACAACGCTAAAATAAGCAGTATTTAGATAATTATAATTTAATTATTTAGATAATTATAGAATATTATCTAAATAAGCCCGCAGCTAAGCCTAAAAGAGCTAAAAGAGTCTTAGGGACTAAGGCCTTAGAGAGGGGGGCAATTATAAGAGTATTAGTAAGCAGCACTAAACGTGCGCTAAACCCTCATAGAACCCTTATATATATACTTTAAAAGGGGCTTCCACAGTATTAGAGAAGAAGCTAAGTTATACTTAATACACTACTATATACCTATTATTGCGCAAAGTTATTATTCTTCTCTAATCTAGGCCTTTAGCTATCTATACCCTTATAACTCTATTAATAATAAAGGTTTAATAAATCTATCTTAATTAGCTTTATAGTTAGTAAAATCTATTTTTCTAGAATAAAAAGATATATATTACGCTTCTATTAAAAACTATTTAGATTAGTTAATAATATTATTTTAACTCTAAATCCTCTTTCTTTTTCCTCTATCTCTCCTATCTTAACTAGATAACTTAATAATCTCTTTATAAAGATTAAGAATAAATATATATAAGAAAAAAAGATAACTCCCTTGTTAAAGTATTATCTCTAAGAGTTAATAAGATTAAGAGATATATTAGTAAACCCCTTTTATATTTAATAACTCCTTCTCTCTTTAATAAACCCCTTCTAAGTTTATTTTCTCTTTAAAAAGCCCTTTTTAGAAGGTAAGTATTATTATTCTCTTTTTAGGAAGTATCTTTATAAAGAAAGTCTAACTTAGTAAGCTCTATTTAAAAAAAGGAAATACTAGATTATTAAAAAGGTATAAGTTAATATAAGTTACTTAATAAATAGATTAATACTTAAAGCTATAGCCTTAACAAGATATCTATATTTAAAGTATAAATATAGATTTAATACTTAAACTCTTCTACTTATTAAAGAGTATAGATAACTATATATTATTTAATATATAAATTAATACCTAAAGCTATAGCTTAGAGACGATATCTATATATAAAATATTAATATAAGTTTAATACTTAAATTCTTCTAGAAGTAATTACTATTTCTCTATTTTACAATATCTAAAGATATCTTCTCTATTTTCCTTACTTAAGCTTAATATTACTCTATTATCTCTATCTTTTATAATTTTAAAACTATTATTAACTCTAATATATATAGCAAAATTAGGGATTTTAATATTAAAGAAACTAATATAGTAGAGCTTATAGGCTATTTTACCTACTATATTATAAAGTATACTAATTAGAGTATTTATAGTTTATAACTATAGATCTATTTCAAGAAAGACTTTTAGGTTATTACTAAAGTCTTTAACTATATAAACTTATCTATTACTAAAGCCCTCTATAAAGCTCTTATTATTAATAGAGTATTTATTATTATTAACTCTAACTAAATAAAGAATAACCTTATTAATATTATTAAATAACTATCTTATTACTTTTAGACTAGTAATAACTTTACTAGAGTTAAGTTATAATACCCCTTATTTATTAAAGGGTATATTTAAGACTCTAAAATCTTTACTCAAATTACTAAAGATATTAATAACTCTATTTTAACTCTAACTGCCTCTATATAGCTACTAAAAGCCTTAATAATATCTATCTTTCCTATTTATTAAAGCCTTATTATTAACCCTAAACCTACTATAATAGATACAGTCGTGGGGCTACCTACCTTATGTGCAGTGGGAAAGCTAGAATGATATAAGCCTGTATATATATATACACGCCTGCGCGAGCGCGCGCCCTTAGAGTAGTTCTTTTCTAATATAATATATAATATATCACGCTCTTTTTATTAAGTCCTTCTGTTTATATAGCTATAGTTATCCCATTCTATCTCACTACTAAACCCTTTTATAGATTTACCCTAGTTTTAAACCCTAATCCCTTCTAGAGTATTTAAAATATTTTATAAACCTATTTTAAGTAAAATTAAAACCCTCCTCTAAATACCTAAATATTATTACCTAAGGAAGTACTATCCTTATACTAACTTACTAATTTTATAAAGTTTTATAATAATAAGAATCTTAAATATAGTAATAATAAGATAGATATTTTAGAGTTTAAATTATTTATTTTTAAAGATTATTATACTAAAGTTAGTATTTCCCTATAATAATATACTAAAGCTTTCTCCTTAGTATTAAAGAGTAATACTTAGTACTATTTCTATTATATTATAAACTAAATCTCATAATCTCTATATACTAAGATTATTAAATAATTAAAGAATTACTTTAAAACTAAAGGGTTTTATATTACTAATAAGAAACTATAGAATAATACTATATTACCTAACCTTATATATAAAAGTCCTAATAGATCTATTACCAAAAACCTTAAAATCCTGTTTAATACTCTCTTTATTATTAGATCTATACTTATAAAGAAATATAATATTAATAACACCCTTTTATAATATAAGATCTATAATATCTATTAGGGAGTTTATAAATATAAACTAGCTCTCTATAAACACTTTATAAACCTTTAAGACCTATATAATACTCTTTATTTATTTATTAACAGTACTTTCTGCTTTAATTAAAGCCTTACTACCTAATTTATAGCTTCTAAAGACCTTAATAAGTTTAATATAATATATATAGATTAACGTTTCTAAAATAGTAACTAGTAGTATAATTTCTCCTAAGATTACCCTGATTATAGTAAATTTCACTAGAACTAGCTAAACTAATAAGAATCTCCTCTATATTATTAATTAATATATAATAACTACTATAATAGCTCTAGACACTCCTAGATTTATTATAAACCTAATTATTATTTATAGAAACACTTAACTAATAAATATACCTAAGAGTTTAATAAATTTAAGTCTAAGTACTTTTAAAACTTAACTAAAGATAACTTTAGGGTTAGGGTTAGGGTTACCCAAAGTATTAATATTAATACTTATAAATAGAAAGCTATAGCTAGAAATAGCTATAATATAACCCTAAACCTCTTAATATATAGAAAGGTATTTATAAAGTACAATATAGAGAAATAACTTATAAAGTAAGAAAAGGCTATTATTAAAGTATAAGCCAGCAGCTTTATATAAGTAAAGAAGCCTAATTAGTAGTTTATAAACTTTATAATAGCTCTTAACAATAATACTTTAGATATCTAGATCTATATATACTAAATAAAAATATAATTATATATAAATACTAGCTTTCTTACTATAGAAGATATATTAAAAAATATCTAAGTTATCCTTAATATATTTAAAATAGTTAATCTATATACTAAAACAGGGTAAGAAGTATTTCGCCCTACTATATTAGGAGATAAGAAGAATACTATATCTAAGAATAACTTAGAAATATCTAAGAAGTAAAAACTTACTATATATTATATATATAGAGAAGGGTAATCTATTATCTATAGGCTATAAAAAGGTATCTATAACTACATAAATAATTAATAAAAAGTATCTCTATCTAGCTTACTATAGCTACTATTTATTAGCTAAGAACTAAAATATATTTAAAAAGCTATATATAGAGCAACTTTTAGAGACATAAACCTCTTTACTATTTAGTAGAGAAGTATATTAATAATAATGAGAAGCTTATAAAGTATATTTATAAGCTTAAATTAAGTAGTAAACTATATATAGAGAATAAATAACTATATAGCTACTATAGAGAAACTCTTAAGTCTATATTTTATATATAGTTAAATAACTACTAACTCTATAACTCTATAATTCTAGACTCTAGAGTAATAATATATATATTTAATAATACTTTATAGTTTACTATACTTACTAAAGTAGTCTTTAGTACCTTTCTATAGATTAGTATATATTAGGTCTCTATTAAGGAATATAATATAGTTAATATTAAAGTAAAGAAATATAGTAAAAGTATAATATATCTATAACTACATAATATAGTGCTCTATTATAGATTTATATATAACTTTATATCTCTCAGAAACCTATATTAATATAGCTCTAGTAGAATATAAGTCTGTAAAATAACTACTTTTAAAGATTAGATTATATCTATCTCTATATATTAGATAAGAAGTATTACTAATAGGTTCTTAAGTATAGAGAGATCTTAGGAAGTACTTTACTATATAGTAAAAGAGATAAAGCAGGCACTATATTTTTTATAACTACTTAATAACCCCTAGCTAAGTATTCTATATATATATATATAATATAATAATAAAGCAATAATCTATCTATAGTAGTACTATAGTATAGTATTAATATCTTAAATACCTAGGCTTAAAAGCTATTTAATATCTCTTAAATAGTATAAAGGAAGTCTGACTTACCTAAAAAGGTAAGCCTATTATAATAATTAACTATAATATCTATAGTATAGATTAGGTTTACTACTAAGTAGAATAAGTACTATAAAGGCTTTTTAAGTATATAAAGCTAGATAAATATATTACTCTAGATTTCTATAATTATAATAGAGGATATAAAGAGTATTACTTAGCACTTTTTATAATAGATTAATCTATAATATATACTAAGGATTTCTACCTTATATAATAAGGTATAAACAAACTCCTTATAATAATTAAAAACTATTTAATAATACTCTTAACATAATATAGAGCATATATAAAAGTGATTAAGATAAATCTTAAGCTTATAAAGTATCTATATATTATTACTGCTATTAAAGTAAAAGGTATTTACCTTAAGCTCCCTATTACTAATACTTAAGTATAGAATAGTAAAGCAGAATAAGTAGGTATCATAATTAAAGACTATATAAGAGCTATAGTAATAGCTATAAAGTTACTAGATATACTATAGCCTGAGATAATAAAGTTATCTACCTATTTATATAACTATATATTTATAGGAATAAGAGACTAGTAAATACTCTATAAGCTATTTTATAAACACTTCTAGATAAGTAAGTTTACTAATTATATATACCTTAATCTCCCTTATCTATATATCTATAGCTATAAAGTATTTACTATAATAAAGAAAGCATAACTTAAGTAATAATACTATAAGAGGCTTATACTATATATATTTATTAAGTTCCTAATATGCTTTAAATCTAGTAACTTACTTTATATATAGAACCTACTATATATAGAAGTATTTATAGTATATAATATAATTGTTAATAAAAAGAAGTTTTTCAATAATAACTTAAAGAGGCTTACTAAAGAGCTTTAGTATATAGATCTTACTATAATATAAGAGTAGACTAACTAGCTAATTAGTAAGAGCTATATATAAGCTGCTCTATAGAATACTAATAAGGAACTAGATAAGGTAGTTAAGTATAGTAACTATATTAATAAATATATAGAAGAACTAGAAGCTATAGGACTAAAGAATATAGATACAGCTATATTATTACTATTATAGAGCCTAATAGCCCTAGCTACTATTACTATACTAGAAATAAATAATATATCTATCTATATAAATACTTATTTTAAATTAATAACCTCTGTAGAGACCTTACTAATAGTATTTTATATAGCTCTATAGAGTATACTTATAAGTATAAGGAGGTATAAAAAAGGATAACTACTCTTTAAAATATATAGATAAAAATAGATATTATAAATTATTATTACTCTAGTATTACTATATATTATAAATCTTATTTAAAGCTGCCTTCTTAATAGACTATATATAGCTATACTAAAAGTCTAAAACTATATAATTAGAGGATAGCTCTATAGCCTAAAGTACCTAGATTAATTACTTACTAAGTATATATATAGAGTGTAATATCTCTAAAACTATAGCAGAAGTAGGTTATATCCTTAAAGCAGCTATAGATAAGATAGATCTATAATAGTAAGTATCTATTATAGCTAAAGAATAAAGACTAGAGAGTATAGAGTATTATAGAAGTACTATAATATATAGCAGCCTAAATAATATAGATAAAATAGTTACTCTATTAAGTTACTCCTAGTTTAAGTTACCTTCTCTATCTATATCTTATAATAAGTTAGCACTATATAATAGGCTTATAAAATTATATTTATTTATAAATAAACTCCTTAAGACTAAGATGTCTTACCTAAAAAGATATAAAATATTATAGTTTTAGTATAAAGTAGTGAGGTAGGAGGTTTATAGTTATTAAGTGCTTAGCTATTACTAAGTCTATATATATAAACTTAATAAATATAGATAGTTAGTAAAGTTTAAAGTAAGACTTATAATCTAAGGTAACTAATAAGCAAAGAATATATAGAATATATATATAGCAATACTTATAGATATATCTTTCTAAGTGCTAATAGCTATAGCTGCATATTTTAATATAGAGCTATTATAATATAATACTATAAATATATTTATATATATATATATTAATAAAATAGTATTTATAAATATTTTACTAGAATACTGCTAGAATAGTAAGGTTCTATATCTATAAAAGGCACTTTATAGACTATACTACTTACTGCTACTTTAGTAAAAACACTTACTAGCGAGTCTTACTATACTTAACTTTAAATAGGTAGCTAGTAAGAACTACTACTAGTAGTATAGATTAGTAATATTTTTCTTCTATATAGATAATTATATATTAGTATTTCTTTATAAGTATACTAAAAGCATAAAGGAGGCTATAAATACTCTCTAGAAGCATTACTTCCTTAAAGAGGATAGAATCTATTAGTTTCTTTATATTAAAGTGCTCTATAATAGAGCTATATATAAGCTATAGCTATTACAGTCTATATTTATCGATAAAGTATAGAAGCTACTTACACAGCATACTATAAGCCTGAACATAGATAAATAATTATATATATCTATAATAAAGAATAAATTAAACCCTTATAAAGAAAAAGCAGCTCTATAGAAGATTAATCACTATTAATACTATATTTAAAGAATTCTATATATAGTAGTAATAATATAGCTTAATATAATATTTACTATAAGCTGCTTTATAAAGTTTAATAATAACATAAGCTCTATATAGTACTATATTACTAATTAAGTTCTCTAATATCTCTACTAAATATAATACCTCTACCTTAAGTATAGCCCTAAGCTTAATAAACTAAATAATATACTTAAAGTTACTTTAGATATAAGCTTTATAGATCATATAATTAACTAAAGAAGCTTATAAACACTTATAATAAAGCTATTTAGGGATATAATTACTTAGAAAATAAATAAGTAGATAATAGCTATATTATTGATAACTAAGGTAAAGCTATTTATACTATCTTAAGCAGTATATAAAGCCCTCTTTATAAGTTAGCTAATAACTATATTATTAGTTCAACGTCTAGATAACACTATAGCTAAAGCTGCTTTTACTATACCTAGCATAATATTAATAATAGTCTAAATCTAGTATAATAATTAATAAACTATTTAGCTAGTTAATATAAAGCTTATTTAGCTATAAATAAAGCTATAATATATTAATATCTAGAACTACTAGCTATAATAAGAGATTATAAAAGGATATATATTAGTTAAATATATCCTATTAGTAGAACTAATAGTAAATAGACTTATAAAGATATATTATAAGCTATAGATAGAGATAAGAGTGAGTTATGAGGAGCAACTGTCTTAACTATAGATTAGTGTGTGCAGAAAGCATAGTGAAATAGTCTGTAGTGTGTAATTATATAATTATATACTATAGCGCATAGCTACTATAGCTTTATAGGACTAAAAGTCTTATAAACTATATTATAATATATCTCCTAGCTATATAGTAAATATTGCTACTATAGTAATTAAGCCTTATATATAGCTATAACTATTTTTAAATATATATAAAAGAGATAAAGTAGTATTATAAATAGCCCTAAAGGTGCAAAATAAATATATATATTCCTTATAAATGCTTTAAAGAGTACAAATAAATAATATATAACTTAAGCAAAAGTAATATAATCTAGATAAATAGCAAAATCCTATTAGTGGCGCTTAACTATCTATAAAGATAGCTAGGCAGCATAGTCTACTATTTATACTACTATCTACCTTAATCTTTCCTCCTTCTTCTACTTAGAATATAATAATAATTATAAGTTAACTCTTTATATATATAAAGAAATTATTATATATATTACTAACTATTATAAATACTTATCTTTATATAGTACTATGTATACTTATTAATACTATTATTAAAAATAGCCCTTAAGTATAAATAATCTATAGTACTAGTTACTAACTATATTACTAAGGCTAAAGTAATCTATTAAGCTAAGAAGAAAGTAGAGCAGAAGTAGCTAGCTACTCTTACTAAGTAAGAGAAAACTAAGAATAATAAGCTTAATAAATATAAGTTTTTTATTTTTACTATTTTATAGCCTCTTTAGTAACTTTAATACTTAATAGTTAAGGCTACTTTCTATATAATAGAAAAGAACTTAGCTTAAGATAAGCTTATTACTATTTAGTAAGCGTTCTTAATACTATAAAAGCTAAAAATATCTTTTTAATAGAGAAGGCTTAGACTCTTAAAAAGAAGCTAGTATATAAATATATATATACTCTCTTTATTAAGGAGAAAGAGAATAAAGATAAAGAGAAGTTTATTAGTATATTTATAATATTACTTCTATATACTCTAGAGATATTAATAATAGTTTAAAGAAGTCTAAGTATAAGTCTAAGAAGGTAAAGATTATAGATAGTATATATTATAGTATATTTAAGAAAAAGACTATTTATATTATTAATAAGAAGATTCTAAGCTTTAATAAGAAGCTCTATACTTTCTCTACTATTCTAAAGAAAGTTAGTAAGCTAATAGAGTATCTATATTATAGCTATATCTACTTACTATTTATAGATAAGAGCTTTAGTTATTATTTTTATAGTATTAATAAATATTATTACTATTATCTAGCTAGCTAAGGCTATAAACCCCTCTCTATTATTATTATTACTCTCTATAAATATTACTATAAAGCTTATAATAGTAATAACTAAATTATAAGTATTTTATATATATATATAGATATATATAAGATAATTTAGTATAGTGCTAACTTATCTATCTAAGCTTTTTCCTTTTAGTATTAAGTTCTCTAAACTATTCTTAAGAAGGAGGGGAAGAAGGAGAAAGAAGAGGAGAAGAAGTAAAAGCAGGAGGAGAAGGAGGAGCTTTAGGTTATTATATATCTAAAAACTACTATAAAAGAGCTAGCTTTAGCTAGCTCTTTTTAGTAAATCTCTATAGCTACTAGTCTTTTTAATAATATTATTATTAATATATATACTTACTTAGTAAGCTTTTTAGCTCCCTATAAACTACTTATTAATATAGCTAATAGCTTTATTAACTATCTTATTATAGCTATTTATACTAAGGAGCACTCCTATTATTAAATATATATCTTTAGATATTAATATTCTTTGCTTTTTTATATTTAAAGAAATATAGAGCTAGTATATCTATAAAAATTGCTTTTCTATCTAGCTATTATATATAGAGAGGCTATAGCTCTATAGATAATATTTACTAACTTTTAAGCTTAATAAATCTTTATTTTATATTCTTAAACTTATTTTCCTTTTATTATAATAATATAATAAGTATTTACTAGGTTTAGTAATACTTAAAAATATTTAAATTTAGCTTAGGAGAGGCTTTTTATAAGTCTATTTACTAATATCCTATCTATAGATATATAGAGCACTTTAAAAGTGCTCTTTATATACTCTTAGTATAACTATACATTTTAAATATTAATATACTATAAATAGGTTAAAATATACTCTCTCTCTCTAACTATTAGTTAAATAGTTTGCTAATTATTATAATAGACTTTTTAAATATTTTTAAGCTCTAAAGTAAGGTTATAGTATAGCTTTTAAAGAGCTATTATTTCTTTAGTAATATACTTAAGGCTTAGAAGGTCTACTTTAGTTATTAATATTATAATTATTACTTAAGAGGCTACTTTTTACTAAATTATATCTCTAATAAGTATTATTATATAGCTTTATAATAACTTATAAATCTCTTTACTATTAATAAATAAGGTATTATTAATAATTAGTAATAAGAAAGTCTTTTTATTACTCTCTAAGCTGCTATAGCAGATTATAAAGTAGTAGGTTATATAGAGATACTATATATATTATCTTATTATAGTAAAATACTATATACTTAGATTTATAAAAAAGCAGGATAGTTATACTATAGTAAAAACTATTTTAAGTTATATTATTATTACTATATATAAAATACTTTTAATAAGTAATTAATAGTTCTTAACTTTAATAGTTATAACCTTACTAAAGTTCTTTATTAACTTAAGAATTAGTATAGAAATACTTAGATAATTATTATTATAAAGCCTAAGATACTCTATAATAGTTTTAATATATTAGTTATAGACTAGATAGATCTTTTTAGCTACTTAGATTTATATAATATATATCCTAAGGTACTATTTAATAAAGCTTAGTTTATATAGTTTATATAGCTTCTTGATCTTTTATATAAGCTTCTAAGCTTTAGAAATATAGTTTTAATAAAATAGAATAAAAATATTACTAATATAAAACAGAATTAGAACCTTATAGTGCTTATCCTAAAGAAAATAGAGCTCTTTATTATATAGAGAGAGCCTAAGCTTATATAAGGCTATAGGAAATTCCTTATACTATAGAAAAAGTATATCTTTTAAGCTATATAAAGCTTTATTAAGCTCTATAACTTTACTAACCTACTTAAAGCTATCTAGAAAGTAATATCTATTTAGGTTAATATCTATATTTAGGAATATATTAATAATATTAAATTAAAGTATTTTATAGTTAAACTAAACTATAATTATTACTACTATATATAGGCTTTAGGCTATAAATATAGTAGTATAGATTAAGCTAGGAGAGGAGATATCTTATATATTTCCTTATATATAGATTTATACTTTATAGATATTAAGGTAGTTACCTTAAAATATATAAATATATACCTACTTTAAGAAAAGAGGCTTTAAGTATATCTTAGACTAGTTAATAATATACTAAGTCTTTTTAGCTATACGCTTATTAATTTCCTTATTTATAACTTCTTAAAATATATCTTAGAGTAGCTTTATTAGCTTCTTAACTTTAAAATAGTTACTTAGAGGCTTTAAGAGGTTCTCTATAAAGTATATTATCTTCTATTTAGTATTTAGATCTATTTTAGAGTTATTTTATAGATATACTATAATAATAAAGTATAAAGTGCTTTCTATAATAGCTTTATACTAATTAAGTATAAAGATTATAAAAAAAGCATTTTAATAGTTATTTAATAAGCTCTTTTTAAATAAAGAGTTATAAAAGCTCTTAGATATTATTCTCTAGTGCTTTATTATATTAAAGATCTATAGTCAATCTATTAATATTAATAATAGATAGATTAGAAATCTATTTTAGCTACTAAGGAGAAGTCTTATCTAAATTACTATAAGCTCTTTTTCTTTATAAATACTTAAGTAGCTAGTTTTTAGGTATTTAAAATAGGTAGATATAGATCTATACTCTTAATAATAATATATTATACTTTAGGATAGAGCTTTAGTATTATAGAAGAGTCTAAATCTAATCTTAGTATACCTTTAGAATTAGGAGTTTATTTAGGAATAAGTAATCCTCTCTATATTCTAGCTAGTATACTCTTAGGCTATATTCTAATAGTAGTATAAAGTAATTCTAAACTATAGAAAGTAGTTAGTATAGAGAACCTAAGCTTATTAATAGTTTATTTATTTATTATAAGGTTACTATTTACTTGATTAAGCACTCCTAAGATCTTAAAAACTATATTAGAGGATTTAATAAATATTTTAATCTTATTAATAATTATCTAGGTGCTCTAGATACCTATAGCTTCCTTCTTATTATCTAGAGAGTAGGGTTTTAAGTTATTAAAGTATATATTATATATTATAATAGCTTAGTTAAGTATAGAAATCTAGATTCTATATAGATTATATATTTCTAGTATATATTCTATAAAATATCTAAGATAAACCCTAGGGTTAACTTTATAATAGTATTTATTAATATCCTTTTTATAACTCTCTTTAAGGAGGTAAGCTCTATAGCTATAGATATATAAGCCTCTTTAATATAGATATAGATCTTAATATATAGTAAGTATAAAGTTTAGTTATTACTATTAAAAGTAGTTTTAGAACTACTTAAGTTCTATCTAAATAGAGCTTTACTAATTATTTATAGTATATAGGCTAATATTAGAGATAAAGACTACTACTCTCTAAGTCTCTAAAATAAGGTACTTTAGTAAGTAAGTAGCTATTAATATTATAAATACTTTTAGAATAATTTCTAAGCTAGTATACTCTCTACTATCTATAAACTTCTTAGTATTTATTAATAAAAGCTTAAGATTAATTCTAAGCTTCTCTACTTATTATCTATACTAAGTAAAGCTTTATATAGTAATAGTAATATACTTAATATTATAGTAGATTTTATAGATAGTAAGTTCCTACTATTTTTATATTTAGTATTTAAATATCTAGAGTATCTTAAATATTCTATTATACCTTTTTAAAACTAGGAGAATTCTAAAGAGTCTTCTACTATACTTATCTTTAATAAGAAGTATTTAAATATATAGTTTACTAAGCTTTTAGTAGTTAAAGAGGTTTTAAGCTATATAGTAATAGAACTAGAGAGATTTAGTCTTAGATATATTATATAGAATAACTTACTAAGTATATAATTCAGTATAGACTTTATATTAAATATATAATAGAGTCTTAATCCTTACTCCCTAAGTATTATATATAAGATATTTAAGAGCACTCTAGCTTAGATAACTAGCTTAGAGATACTATAGTTATATATTATTATCACCTTTAGCTATATAGTAATATAAAGAGTATACTAACTTTTAGTTATTTAAGAGAGCTATAATATTTATACTATTTATAGAAATTCTTAGACTAAGTAGGTAGATAGAGATAGAGTTATATTTAAAGAAGATTAACTTACTCTTATATAGTAGCTACTTTATATAAGTAGACTTATCTAGCTTACTAAACTATAAAGAGTAGTTATAGCTATTATACTAAATATCTATCTTAAAGAGAAGTGCTTTTAAGATAAGATTAATATATATATTTTTAATAATAGTAATATTATTTAAGATTAGAGTGCTCTTTTTACCTATTAAGGTATTTTTAAATATACTCTAGATAACCTAGATGCTCCTCTTAATAATTAATATATTTATACTACTAACTTTAATTACCTTATTATTATATAAATATATTAAGTTTATAGTTATAACGCAGCCTTATATATAAAAGACTATAACAAATTTACCCAGTTTATAGATATAATTCGGAAAACACTATAGAGGCACTTTAATCTATACCCTCTACTAGTTAAGAATAATAATATAGAAACTCTATATATTTCTGCTAGTAAGTAAACCCTTATATAAAGTTAGATATATACTCTAGCTAAATAGACTAGTGGAATAGTAATAGGTCTAATTATATTAGGGCTAAGTAGGCTATTAAGGCTCTTATAGCTTAGGAATATCTTTGCTAAACCTTTTAGTGAGGTGCTGTGAAAAATGCCTAAAAGATAAACCTTTTAGTAAGGTGCTATAAACACCACTATATAAGAGATAACTCCTTAACCTCCTAAGAGGTTCTTATAGCTAGAAGCATAAAAAGCTCTATAAATAAGGCTTTATACCTATCTCTTTCTTATTTTTATTCTATAATCTATAATAAGTCCTCTAAGATATTAGTATCAGACCCAGTATATTAATATACTAGCTATATGTAAGGCATACCTACTAATATTAATAACGTGCAAAATATTATATAAGAGTTTAGTATTAATATAATTAATAAAACTCTCTGTTTTATTAAGTAGCCTATATAACACTAAGAGAATATTATTAGCATAGCTCTTAAAAACGCTCTTATTAATATCTCTATAAGGGATACTAACACGCATAGTTATATTATATAGAAATAAGCTAACTTAGTAGTAGAGGTTAGATAGATTATCAGGCACTCTATAAAGTAGCCCTTTTTTAAACAGACCCTCTATAATACTAAGACAGAGGTAGCTCTTTAGGGAAATATTAGTGAGTATAGCTTGCGCTAACTGCTTTAACACAGAGAGAGCATTGCTAATAACAGCATAGCTACTAGTAGACAAAGCAGTAATAGAGACAGTATTTAATAGCAGCACGGGTGATAGACAAGAGGACAAGTTAATAGATATTATTATCAAACTGCAAAGTTAAGAATTATAAGGCTATCTAGTGAGATAGGTATATATAAGTGCGGCTGTGGTTAGGATATTATATAAATATATAAAGGTGCTAGAAACTAGCTTTTTCTTATTATTAATAATATAGAGAGCTCTATAGTTATCTAGAATAATACTATTAAAGAGAGTATATAGTTTCTTAAAGAATATAAACTTAGGTTACTTAGCTTTTATCTTTAAGAAAGCTTTAGTTAATAGTATAGTAAGAAATATTATTAAGAAGTTATTCTTAGTTACTAATACTATTTCTATTACTATACCTACTCTAGTTATTACTATAGTATTTACTATAGCTATAGTTAGATAGATACTAACTACTTTTTTAAAACTCCTTTATAATCTACTCTATATATATAAAATTACTATAAATATAGCCCTACTATAGAAATATTACTACTTCTATATATACTATACTTTATTCTTTAGTATTTTATAATCCTTAAGGCTATCTTTTAGTAAGTCTATAAATACCTATTAAATATAGCTATAGTTCTATAAGGTCTATCTATAGTATTATCTATAGAGGTAGCTAGAGATCTTATTAAGTATTATTACTAAAAAAGAAGTATTTAAAGCAGTCTATAAAACTTAAGGTAAATTCTCTAAGTTAGAGCAGTCTATAAGAGTAGTATATACTTTAAGTAATTTACTAAAACCCTTAGTAAAAGCTAGCTTACTATAAATCTTAGTAATAAGGATAATTCTAAGCTCTTTAAGTAAGAAGTAAGATATTTTAATCTTTTTTACTTAGGTAACTAAATCTAGCTAGTTTTAGGCCTATATGGAAGCTATTTTATAGTATATTATCTTAAGAAAAGTATATTTACTCTAGCTTCCCTTAGTATTAATAACATTCTAGCTTATTACTAGCTTATAAAGATAGTATTACTCTCTATACTACTTAGTAAGTTAAATAATATACTTAGTATACTTTAGAATATTTTTATAATCTTAGATTATAATCTTAGTATATTTATTTCTATATACTATTATTAAAGTAACTAAGTTACTATTTAAGGAGATAGAGTATATTCTAAAGGTTAATCTAAAACTTATTATTTTTATTATTAAGCTATATCTCTACTACCTTAAGATAAACTATATTAATAGTTTAATAAATAAGTACTTAATAATTATAGTATAAAGTAATCTATATTAAGAGGTTTATATTATTAATAGAGAGATACTTAAGTATATTAGCCTACTTATTTTTAATTTCTTTATACTTAATAGGAATTAGTAAGGTTAGCTTTATAAACTTAGAAATGATAAGACCTACTTTACTAACGTATTAATTAGTATTAAACTCCTTATTCTTAATAATATTAATAAAGTTATTATACTTAGTAGTTTTATAGAGTATCTAAGAGGGATTCTCTTTAGCTTTTTATTTCTAAAAAGCTACTTTATACTTACTAAAATTAGCTTTATACTTAGCTTAGAGATAGTTATTATATTTATTTATAAACTCCTAAATAGTTAGAGTGCTCTTAAGAGTATTAAAAGGCTTCTTAGTATTAAAGCTATTAAGATTAAGATATTTCTAGATATCCTTACTCTATATAGATAAGTATAGATTAAGATATTAATAAGACTAGTTAGTATAGCTTTAAAGCCTTATTTTTATACAGAAGGTTATTAAAGAGTATATAGCTATTATTATAAAGTTACTTCAAAAAGGTTTTTAAGTATTATAAGGTTATTTTAAATAGGTAAAAAATAATAAGAGAAAAGCTACTTACTCTTTTCTAAGCTTAGAGATATTAGAGAGGTATTTATAAGCTATAGATAGAGGTGAGAGTAACTTATAAAGAGTAACTATCTTAGCTATAGATTAGTATATACAGAAAGTATAGTAAAATAGTCTATAGTGTGGAATTATATAATTATATACTATAGTATATAGCTACTGCAGCCTTATAAAGCTGAGAGTGCTATAAACTGTATTATAATAAAACTATAGAGATATAGCCTTCCTTAGGCTATAGAAAATAAGCTTAGGCTAGTAGCTAGATAAAGTTATATCTCTAAAGATTATTACTATACCTTTTACTAAGAACTTAGCCTCTCTACATATTATTAATACTATAGAGATAGTTAAGAAGTTAGCTAAAGCAATATAGAAGTAGTATATTACTAATCTAATTATCTCTTATAGCTTAGAGATTTCTAAGTTTATTAATAATAATATTTCTAACTTCCTTAAAGATTATATATTTTATATAAGATATTATTTAAATATCTCAAAAACCCTTTATAAATAAGACCTATAAAATATATAATAAATAAGAATACTTAATAATATACTATACTATATAACACAGTATATTATAGTATTAATAATACTATCTATACTGTGAATAGAAAGGTCTAGAAAGTTATCAGATTTGTTAGATTATAGGGTCCGGAACGCGCAGTGCGAGTTAGGCACAACGTTAGTCCGGCTCCAAGTGTTAGATTATAGGGTCCGGAACGCGCAGTGCGAGTTGGGCGCGACGTTAGTCCGGCTCTGTGCGCGGGCCCAAAGCGGCCTGGGCATGCTAACTGTGACTAGGGTGTGTGCAGGAAAAAGGGGTTAGGATGCGCCTAAATAAGAGTGAATATATAGAATAATATATATACTATAGTATTATAAATATATATATAATTATGCCTAATTTGATAATTAATAGTTTAATATATACTATATTGCTATAAATACTACTCTAAAACCTTAATTATAAAATAATAACTACTATAACTGCCTTTTAGCTATATAGATATAGTAATTAGATCTTCTAGATTAACCTCCTATATATAAAGGTATCTAGCCTTAAGTTATAGAATAGTGTTAATCTATATACTGCTATTCTAAATATAGATAGTATGCTTTAAAGCTACTTTAGAGGTAAGGTTATAGAGCTAACTATTCTAGATATCTCTAACTATCTTATAGGTAGTATAGCAAATAGCATAGCAGTTATACTACTAAGTAATAATATAATTACTATATATACTAATATAATTATAGACCTATTAAAGGTAAATTATAAGCTATATTAGGCTTACTAAGTAGACTATATATTTAGAGATAAGTATTATAAAGTATATAAGAAGTAATAATATATACTCTAAGACTAGATCTATAATAACGTTTACCTAGATCTCCTATATCTATATTATATTATAAATAAGGATATTAACTACTAGATATATATACTCTATAAAAGTGTTAGTATTAATACTTATAAGTATAAGGCTGTAGCTAGAAGCAGTTATACTATAATCCTAGACCTCTTAATATATAAGAGGCTATTTATAAAGCATAATATAGAGAGATAGCTTATAAAGTAGGAGAAAGCTATTACTAAAATATAAGCTAGCAGTTTTATATAAGTAAAGAAGCCTAACTAGTAGTTTATAAACTTTATAATAACTCTTAGTAATAGCAGTTTAGATACCTAGATCTATATATACTAAATAATAGTATAATTATATATAAATACTAGCTTCCTTATAATAGGAGATATACTAAAAGATATTTAAGTTATTCTTAATATATTTAAAATAGCTAATCTATATACTAAAATAGGTTAAGAAGTATTTAGCTCTACTATATTATGAGATAATAAGAATACTATATCTAAGAATAACTTAGAAATATCTAAGAAGCAAAAACCTACTATATACTAAGTATATAGAAAAGAGTAACCTATAGCACCTAAAGGCTATAAAAGAATATCTATAACTATATAAATAACTAATAAAAAGAGCCTCTATTTAGCCTATTATAGCTACTATCTCTTAGCTAAGTACTAGATTATATTTAAAGAACTATATCTAGAATATCTTTAAAGAAGTAAATCCCTCTACTACTTAGTAAAGAAGCATATTAATAATAATAAAAGCTTATAAAATATATTTCTAAGCTTAAACTAAGTAGTAAATAGTATATAGAGAATAAATAACTATATAGCTACTATAGAGGAACCTTTAAGTCTATATTTTATATATAGCTAAATAACTACTAACTCTATAACTCTATAATCCTAAAGTCTAGAGTAATAATATATATATTTAATAATACTATATAGTTTACTATACTTATAGAAGCAGCTCTTAGTAACTTCCTATAAATAGATATATACTAGATCCCTATTAAGAAATATAGTATAATTAATATTAAGGTAAAGAGGTATAGTAGAAGCATAATATATCTATAACTATATAATATAGCACTCTGCTATATATTTATAAATAATCTTATATTACTTAGAAAGCTATACTAATATAATATTTAGTAAGGTATAAGCCTATAAAATAACTATCTTTAAAGATTAGATTATATCTACTTCTATATATTAGATAAAAAGTATTACTAATAGATTCTTAAATATAGAGAGATCTTAGGAAGTGCTCTACTATAGAGTAAAAGAGATAAGATAGATACTATATTCCTTATAAGTGTTTAGTAACCCCTAGCTAAGCACTATATATATATATATAATATAATAATAAAATAATAACCTATCTATAATAGTACTATGATATAGTATTAATATCTTAGATATCTAGGCTTAGAAGCTATTTAAGATCTCTTAAATAGTATAAGAGAAGTCTACCTTATCTAAGAAAGTAAGCCTATTATAATAATTAACTATAATATCTATAATATAGATAAAGTTTACTACTAAGTATAATAAGCACTATAAAAATCTATTAAGTATATAGAACTAAGTAAATATATTATCCTAGACTTCTATAATTATAATAAAAGCTATAAAGAATATTACTTAGTGCTTCTTATAATAGATTAACCTATAATATATATCTAAAACTTCTACCTTATATAATAAAGTATAAATAAGCTTCTTATAGTAATTAAGAACTACTTAATAATACTTTTAATATAGTATAGAGTATATATAAAGATAATTAAAACAGACCTTAAGCTTATAAAGCACCTCTATATTATTACTACTATTAAGATATAAGATATCTACCTTAAGCTTTCTACTACTAATATCTAAGTATAGAATAGTAGAGTAGAATAAGTTAGTGCTATAATTAAGGAGTATATAAGAGCTATAGCAATAAGTATAAAGCTACTAAATATACTATACCCTAAGATAATAAAGTTATCTACCTATCTATATAACTATATATTTATGGTAGTAAGAAGCTAGCAAACACTCTATAAGCTATTCTATAAATATTTTTAAATAAGTAAATCTACTAATTATATATACCCTAACCTCTCACACCTATATATCTATAGCTATAAATATTTACTATAATAAGAAAAGCTTAACTTAAGCAATAATACTATAAAAGACTTATACTATATATATTTATTAGCTTCCTAGTAAGCTATATATCTAGTAACTCCTTTTATATATAGAACCTACTATATATAGAAGTATTTACCATATATAATATAATATTTAATAAGAAGAAGTTTTTTAATAGTAACTTAAAGAGGCTTACTAAAGAGTTCTAGTATATAAACCTCACTATAATATAAAAGCAGATTAACTAGCTAATTAGTAAGAGCTATATATAAGCTGCTCTATAAGATACTAATAAGGAGATAGATAAGCTAATTAAGTATAATAACTATATTAATAAGTATATAGAAGATCTAGAAGCTATAGTACTAAAGAATATAAATATAGCTATATTATTACTACTATAGAGCCTAGCAGCCCTAGCTACTACTACTATATTAGAAATAAATAACACTTCTATCTATATAAATACTTATTTTAAACTAATAACCCCTCTAGAAACCCTACTAATCGTATTTTTCATAGCTCTATAGAGTATATTTATAAATATAAGGGGGTATAGAAAAAGGCATAACTACTCTTTAAAATATATATATAAAAATAGATAATATAAATTATTATTACTCTAGCACTATAATATATTATAGACCTTATTTAAAGCTACCTTTCTAGCAGGCTATATATAGCTATACTAGAAATATAAAACTATATAATGAGAAAATAGCTTTATAGCCTAGAGTATCTAGACTAATTACCTACTAAGTATATATATAGAGTAAAACACCTCTAAAACTTTAATAGAAGTAGGTTATACCCTTAAAGTAGCTATAAATAAGATAAATCTATAATAGTAAGTATCTACTATAGCTAAAAAATAAAAACTAGAAAGTATAGAGCACTATAGAAGTACTATAATATATAGTAGTCTAAGTAAATTAGATAAAATAGCTACTCTATTAAGTTACTTCTAATTTAAGTTACCTTCTCTGTCTATATTTTATAATTAATTAGCACTATATAATAGGCTTATAAACTATATCTATTTATAAAGGAATTTCTAGAGGCTGAGAACCCTCACCTAAAGAGATATAAAGTATTATAGTTTTAGTATAAAATAGTAAGGTAGGAGGCTTATAGTTACTAAGTGCTTAGCTACTACTAGGTTTATATATATAAACTTAATAAATATAAGCAGTTAGTAAAGTTTAAAGCAAGACTTATAATCTAAAGTAACTAATAAGCGAAAAATATATAGAATATATATATAGTAATATTTATAGATATATCTTTTTAAGTACTAATAGCTATAGCTACTTATTTTAATATAAAGCTATTATAATATAATACTATAAATATATTTATATATATATCTATTAATAAAACAGTATTTATAAGTATACTACTAGAATATTACTATAATAGTAAGGTTCTATATCTATAAAAGGCGCTTTATAAACTATAATACTTACTACTGCTTTAGTAAAAGCACTTAGAAGCTAGCCTTATAATACTTAACTTTAAATAGATAGCTAGTAAGAACTACTACTAATAATATAGATAAGTAATATTCTTCTTTTATATAGATAATTATATATTAGTATTCCTTTATAAGCATACTAAAAGCATAAAGGAGACTATAAATACCCTCTAGAAATACTATAACCTTAAAAGAGATTAGAATCTATAATAGTTTCTCAGAATTAAAGTACTCTATAATAGAGCTATATATAAGCTATAGCTATTATAGTTAGTATTTATAGATAAGGTATAGAAGCTGCTTAAGTAGTATACTATAAGCCTTAATATAGATAACTAAGTATATATATCTATAATAAAAAGTAAATTAGAACTATATAAAGGAAAAGCAGTTCTATAGAAGATTAACTAGTACTAATACTATATTAAAATAATCCTATATATAGTAGTAATAATATAGCTTAATATAGTATTTACTATAAGCTGCTTTATAAAGTTTAATAATAACCCAGGCTCTATATAGTACTATATTACTAATTAAGCCCTCTAATATCTCTACTAAATATAATATCTCTACCTTAAGTATAGCACTAAGCTTAGTAAACTAGATAATATACTTAAAGTTATTTTAGATACTAGCTTTATAAATAATATAGTTAACTAAAAGAGCTTATAGATACTTATAATAAAGCTATTTAGAGATATAATTATATAAAAAGTAAATAAGTAGATAATAGTTATAATATTAATAACTAAGGCAAAGCTATTTATACTATTCTAAGCAGTATATAAAGCCCTTTTTATAAATTAGCTAATAACTACTCTATAAGTTTAACTTCTAAGTAATATTACTGCTAAAGCTACTTTTACTATATTTAGTATAATATTAATAATAATCTAAATCTAGTATAATAATTAATAAACTATTTAGCTAGTTAATATAAAGCCTATTTAGCTATAAATAAGACTATAATATATTAATATCTATAACTACTAGCTATAGTAGAAGATTATAGAAAGGTATATAGTAGTTAGTTATACTCTATTAGCAGAGATAAGAGTAAACAGACTTATAAAAGTGCTTATACTACCTTAATTTAAAGCATTCTATAGTTAGCTATAAATAAGTAACTAATATATATAACTAAAAGGAAACTATATATAGAACCTAGAAAAAGAGAATAATATAAAGTATATAAAGGTAATAGAAACCTATATTTAGGATAAGATAGACCCTAATAGAGTTTAGAAATAGCCTTATAAAGCTAGTAATCTCTAAGAGGGTATATTAAATTATAGAGTCTAGAATATATAGAGCAAGTTAGGTATAATATTAATCTAGCTCTATATATAGGCCTAAAGCAGTCTAGGTATACTAACTATAACCGGGGTGTATATAGGAAAAAGGAGTTAGAACGCGCCTAAATAAGGAACAATATATAGAATAACACACACACTACAGTATTATAAGTATATATATAATTACACCTAATTTAATAAAAGTCCTAGAAAGCCTTATCTTTAATAAGCTTTCTAGCTAGAACTAAAAGGGTTTAAGCTATAACTTTAATATATAACTAAGCCCAAATAGGCTAAATATCTATGCAATCTACTATATAAGCTATTATATAAGTAATTATATAATAGAAGCCTCTAGAAGGGCTAGAATAAGTATAAATAACTCCTCTCTCCCCTACCTAGCTAGTTACTAGTTAATAAGTAAGTAATAATACCTTATTTATTACCTAAGCTGTTTTATATAATATTCTTACGTAATATAATGATTTAAGTGAGCTACCTCACTAAGATTTTATATTAAGCTTTATAGATAGAATAAAGAGAATATAATTACTTTAGTTAGCTAGTACTATATTAAGGCTTATTAATAAGTCTTAAGGAGTATTTCTACTTAATATAATACTTAGCTCTTTTTTAAGGATAACCTCTTTAAAATATATAGTATTATAGATCTAAATACTTAACTAGACCTAAATAAAGAGCTTTAAAGTTTTATTTCTAGTTTAGAGATTAGTAACTCTAAGTATATCTCTAAGTTTCTTATTAAGGTTAGTAACTTTTAGAATAGAGTAGCTAAGAGGAAACTCTATATACTATTTAATATAGAGATTAACTATATTATCTTTTGCTACTTTTCTAAATAAACTATAAAATATATCTTAAAGATTCTCTATAAAAACTATAGAAATCTCCTTTTAGTTTCTTAGGTTTAAATAGAGATTATAATTACTAAATAGATTTAGTTTTAATAGATATAAATATAACTATAAGATATTAGTGAGAATACTCTAGCTAATATACTAATTACTATACTTAAGTATAAATAATTAAGAGTATTATCTATAAAAGCTAAGCTAAAGAATAAGATAATTAGTATTTCTAATTATAGTGGGGTGCTTAAAGTCTGAATCCACCCTATTACTTTCAGGTTGCCCGTATTATCACTATATAACTTTAATAAGTCACAAATCTATTAAATTGCAGGTTTATATAGTGAAACCATAATAAAAATAAATATCTGAGATTGCTCTTTAATATTATATATATTATCTCTATGCCCGAATAACTGCTGCAAGGTGGTGCAGTAAAGACTCCACTAACTACTATATTTTAGCCTGAGGTATAGCTTTCTATATTACAGTTAGTTTCTGCTTAAATAGATTAATATTAAGCTTATTTTTTTTTAATTTAAATACTTCAGAGTATAGTCTTTATATATTATTTTTTATTATATACTAAATATGCTTAATAGGGTTAAGATCTAGTAAATAAGGAGGCTATTTAATCTATAAAATACCCTGGGAGAGCATCTAGTTAATAGTCTTTAATAAGTTATAAATAGGGGTATTATCCTAAACAAAGTGCCTTATATTATTAGTAGAAGGGATATAGCCCTCCTCTAAGCAGTTTATATAGCTATTTAAGCTATAACCCTTCTTCTTAGCAGCCTTATTTCTTATAAGAAAGACTAATTTGCTATGTAACTTCTTCTATACTATTCCCTATACTATAATTGAGATATTCACTTTAATATAACTTATAAGGTTAATATATTTAGAATCCTAGTATTTATAAGGTAATCTAAACACCTAGATAGTAGGTACAGATATATTATTCTAGCAGGAACTCTTATTAGAGAACTAGCTCTATATAGGATTTTAGTTAGCAAAAAGCTTATAAGATAGTAGTAAGGCGCAAAGAGCATATAGCTATTAATTCTTTAAGTTTTATAAGCCACTTATATATAAACTTAAGCTGCTTAGTAGCTGCTTCCTTTATAATAAATAGCTGCTTTATAGCCTTTTATTTATAGTAGTTAGCCTTATAAAGAACGCGCTTAATTGTTCTGAGGGACACAGTACCCCTCTATTCTTATATAAGCTTAATATAGCTCTTCTAATAGTCTTTTTTTGCTATTTAAATAAGTGCTCTCTTCTACTAAGGAGAAAGTATCTCAGGCTACCCCTTATAAGGTTTTGAATTAAAGGTGTTGTTATTATAGTATTATTAAAGTGTCTTCTATACTGCCCTGTATAAGCAGTTAAAGAGGGCTGCTATATTATGCTGGGTTATGCCAGTTAATACCACTATAGTTATTATAATACACTGAATATCTGTAAGCTTATTGTTATAGCTTTGCTTTGCAGTCAGATTCTTGCAAAAAGCATATAATTTGGGGTCTATTTGTGAAAGTTATAGAGGGTTGAAGCTGGGAGGATGCATTGTGTGATATGCAATGCGTTGGGTAAATTGTATAGGTGGATTTAGACTTTTAGCACCCCACTATAAAAGGCTTAGATAGATAACCTTACTGCCTACCTTAAGAATATAGAGATTAAGTAGATTAGAACTAGGTATAATATTAATACTACTTAATATAACTATATTATTAATAAAATTAGTATATATATTATTAATATAACTAACCTCTAGCTTATATAAAAGCCTTTATTCCTAAATTAAGCATAATTATATATATATTTATAATATTGTTATATATATATTCTACCTATTTATTATTATTTAGGTATATTTTAACCCCTTTTCTCTGTGCACATCCTAGTTATAGTTAGTGTGCCTGGACTGCTTTAGGCCTATATATAGAGCTAAACTAATATTATACCTAACTTATACTATATATTCTAGACTCTATAATCTAATACACCTTGTTAGAAATTACTAGCTATTTATAAAGCTATTCCTAAAATCTATTAAGGTTTAACTTATCCTAAATATAGGTTTCTATTACCTTAATATACTTTATATTATCCTCTTTCTCTAGGTTCTATATATAGTTTATCTCTAGTTATATATATTAGTTACTTATTTATAGCTAACTATAAAATACTTTAAATTAAGGTAGTATAAATACTTTTATAAGTCTATTTACTATTATTTCTACTAATAGAATATAACTAACTACTATATACCCTTCTATAATCTCCTACTATAGCTAGTAGTTATAGATATTAATATATTATAGCCTTGTTTATAGCTAAGTAAGCTCTATATTAACTAGCTAAATAGTTTATTAATTATTATACTAAATTTAGATTATTATTAATATTATACTAAGTATAGTAAAAGTAGCTTTAGTAGTAGTATTACTGAGGAGTTAAACTTATAGAGTAGTTATTAAATAACTTTTAAAGAGGGCTTTATATATTACTTAGAATAATATAAGTAGCTCTACCTTACTTATTAATATTATAACTATTATCTACTTGTTTACCTTTAATATAATTATACCTCTAAATAGCTTTATTATAAATACTTATAAGCTCTTTTAGTTAACTATATTATCTATAAAGTTAGTATCTAAAGTAACTTTAAGTATATTATTTAGTCTGCTAAGCTTAGTACTATACTTAAGGTAGAGATATTATATTTAGTAGAGATATTAAAAGACGTGATTAGTAGTATAGTACTATATAAAGCCTAAGTTATTATAAAACCTTATAAAATAACTTATAGTAAATACTATATTAAGCTATATTATTACTACTATATATAGAATTATTTTAATATAGTGTTAGTAATAGTTAACCTTCTATAAAGCTGCTTTCCCTTGATATAGTTTTAATTTATCTTTTATTATACATATATATACTTAGTTATCTATATTAAGGCTTATAGCATACTAGTTAAGCAGCTTCTATACCTTATCTATAAATACTAACTATAATAGCTATAGCTTATATATAGCTCTATTATAGAGCACTTTAATTTTAAGGAACTATTATAGATCCTAACCTCCTTTAAGATAGTAGCACTTCTAGAGAGTATTTATAGCCTCCTTTACACTTTTAGTATACTTATATGGGAATATTAATATATAATTATCTATATAGAAAAAGAATATTACTTACCTATGCTACTAATAGTAGTTCTTACTAGCTACCTATTTAAAGTTAAGTATAGTGAGGCTAGCCTCTAAGTGCCTTTGCTAAAGTAGTAATAAGCAGAATAGTTTATAAAGCACCTTTTATAGATATAGAACCTTACTATTATAGTAATAGTCTAGCAGCATACTTATAAATACTATTTTATTAATAGATATATATATATATATTTATAGTATTATATTATAATAGCTCTATATTAAAATAAGTAGCTATCACTATTAATACTTAGAAAGATATATCTATAAGCATTACTATATATATATCCTATATATCTTTTGCTTATTAGTTACTTTAGATTATAAGTCTTACTTTAAACTTTACTAACTATCTATATTTATTAAGTTTATATATATAAACCTCATAATAGCTAAGTACTTAATAACTATAAGCCTCCTGCCTTATTACTTTATACTTAAACTATAATACTTTATATTTCTTTAGGTAAAACCTCGTAGCCTCTAGGAATTTATTTAAAAATAGGTAGAGTTTTATAAGCCTATTATATAGCAGTAACTAGTTATAAAATATAGATAGAGGAGGTAACTTAGACTAGGAGTAACTTAATAAAATAGCTATTTTATCTAATTTACTTAGGTTACTATATATTATAGTACTCTTATAGCACTCTATACTCTCTAACCTTTATTCTTTAGCTATAGTAAATACTTACTATTATAGATCTATCTTATCTATAGCTACTTTAAGGATATAACCTATTTCTATTAAAGTTTTAGAAATATCCTACTCTATATATATACCTAGTAAGTAATTAGTTTAGATACTCTAAACTATAGAGCTATTTTCTAATTATATAGTTTTATACCTTTAATATAGCTATATATAGCCTGCTAGAAAGGCAGCCTTAAATAAGGTCTGTAGTATATAGTAGTGCTAGAGCAATAATAATTTATATTATCTATTTTTATTAATATATTTTAAAGGGTAGTTATGCCTTTCTCTATACCCCCTTATACTTATAAGTATACTCTATAGAGCTATAAAAATGCTATTAATAGGGTCTCTAAAGGAGGTATTAGTTTAAAATAAGTATTTATATAGATAGGAGTATTATTTATTTTTAGTGCAGCAGTAATAGCTAGAACTACTAGGCTCTATAGTAGTAATAATATAGCTATATCTATATTCTTTAGTATTATAGCTTCTAGATTATCTATATACTTATTAATATAGTTATTATACTTAACTACCTTATCTATCTTCTTATTAGTATTTTATAGAGTAGCTTATATATAGCTCTTACTAATTAGTTAGTTAATCTGCTCTTATATTATAGTAAGATCTATATACTAAAACTCTCTAGTAAGCCTCTTTAAGTTACTATTAAAAAACTCCTTCTTATTAAATATTATATTATATATAGTAAATACTTCTATCTATAGTAGGTTCTATATATAAAAGGAGTTACTAAATATATAGCTTACTAAAAAGCTAATAAATATATATAGTATAAGCCTCTTATAGTATTATTACTTAAGTTAAGCTTCCTTTATTATAATAAATACCTTATAGCTATAGATATATAGATATAAAAGTTTAGAGTATATATAATTAGCAGACTTACATACCTAGAAATATTTATAAAATAGCTTATAGAGTATTTACTAATCTCTTATTACTATAGATATATAGTTATATAGATAGATAGATAACTTTATTATCTTAGGCTATAGTATATTTAGTAGCTTTATATCTATTACTATAGCTCTTATATACTCCTTAATTATAGCACTAACTTATTCTGCTCTACTATTCTATACTTAGGTATTAGTAATAGAGACCTTAAGGTAAATACCTTATACCTTAATAGCAGTAATAATTTATAGATACTTTATAAGCTTAGGGTCTGTTATTGTATAGCCCAGACCTCCTCTAGAGCTCTCAGCGCTACTAGCGCCGCCCTCTGCGCGCTCCTTGCACTTCTGAGCACTATAAGGCTCTATATATAGACCCTTATCTATAGCTACTCTCTTTTCTTTTATAATAGATAACTTCTTTCTACTTACTCTATACCTATATATATAATAGTTATAAGCCTAGCTTTGCTAACTACTTAGTTTACTTCTAACTATTATCTATAAGTATAGAAGAGTGAATCTTATATACTCTTTTTATATCTATATATATTATACTATAAAGACCTATATATTTATAATAACCTCTACCTCTTTTATTATTACTTAGAAGCTTATATATCTATATAATTAGCCTTACTAAAACCTTACTCTTTACTACTAAGCTATTTAGTGCTATATCTAGAAATATATTAACCTATTTCTTAATATACCTAATATGCTATTACTAGAGTAAATCTAATCTCTTATACTTAAAGATACTATAAAGCATTAATAAGCTACTTTATAAGCCTATTAAGAGGCTAAGTATTAGATAAAGTATATATACTAAACTGCTTACTATAATATATATATATTAACTAAAGAGTTACCTAAACCTACTCTACTACTCTTAATACTTCTAGAGAATATTTAAGAGAAGTATACTATATATCACTATAACTAGAAGCTTGCTACTACTAAATAGAAAGAGGCTAGCACTAATTATTACTATATATATAACTTTATTATTACTTTAGTTAACTTTAATATACTTACTACTATATAGCTTAAGATTATATATAATAAAGATACTAAGATATCTATTTAGGAGCTTATAAGAACCCTCTATTACTATCTCTGCTCTATTACTAAATCTATAGAGGCTACTATATAGGAGAAGTATTTCTAGATACTCTATATATATACTATATAGGCTATATATTAATAAAATAAGTAGTATACTATATTATAAATTACTAAGATATATAACGCTCTAGAGGTTATTAATACTCTTAGTATTAAGCTATTCCTTAATAATAGTATATACTATTTACTAAACTAAGTAAACTATATATAATTTATATTATTAGCTACTAAGCAGGCTAGAATACCTATTTAGCTACTTACTAAGTATACAAAGGTATTTATAGCTATTCTCTATAACTATAACTACTCTACTAGTAACTACCTAAAGGATTATAGTATTTATATCTTACTTATAGACTGCTCTAATAATACTAAACTCTCTTTTATATATTCTATGAAGAACTAAAACCCTATTAATAGAGATTTCTAGTTCTCTTAGTATCTACTTAAATACTTAAAGTAGAAGTACCTTTATAGCTTCTACTATAACTAGCCTCTACCTAAGTATTACTAGCTCTAAAAAGCACTTACTAGTAAGAGAGATATCTATATTAATCCTGAGAATAATAAAGATATTAAAAAGCACTTATAAATAGATAAGTAATATACTCTTACTAATAATATCTAAGCTACTAGATAGTATTATAATTAGCAGTAATTATCTATAAATATTAAGTACTAAAGAGTAACTTTAAACCCCCTCTATTATACTTTATTTTTTCCTTTATTATATAATTACTCTATATTTTAGTACTGCAGTGCTAAAAACTATACCTATAGAATAGTACTATATTATTCTAAGTATATTATACTCTTAAAAACTATACCTATAGGCTAGTATAATATATATTTACTAAGCTTATATACTTAATAAGCCCCTTTAGTAATAACTAGAAGCAGCCTCCTTATATTACTAATATCTTGCTATATACTATAAGCATTATATATGCCCTATTATAGATAGCTTTTTTTTTATTTAGAACTGCCCTTACAGAACTGCTCTGCTATTTCTAGGAGAGTGTGTTATATAGCCCAGACCTCCTCTAGAGCTCTTAGCGATACTAGTATTAAATTAGGCGTAATTGTATATATATTTGTAATACTATAATATATATATTATTCTATATATTTATCCTTATTTGGGCGCGTCCTAACCCCTTTTTCCTGTATACACTCCAGTTATAGTTAGTGTGCCTAGGCTGCTTTAGGTCTGTACACAGAGCTGGACTAATATTACACCTAACTTACACTATATATTCTAGACCCTATAATCTAATACACCCCCTTAAAGATTACTAGCCTAGTAAGGCTATTTCTAAACTCTATTAGGGTCTATTTTATCCTAAATATAGGTTTCTATTACCTTTATATACTTTATATTATCCTCTTCTTCTAGGTTTTATATATAGTTTGCCTCTAGTTATATATATTAGTTACTTATTTATAGCTAACTATAAAATACTTTAAATTAAGGTAGTATAAGTGCTTTTATAAGTCTATCTACTATTATCTCTGCTAATAGGGTATAGCTAACTACTATATACTCTTTTATAATCTTCTACTATAGCTAGTAGTTATAGATATTAATATATTATAGCCTTATTTATAGCTAAATAAGCTTTATATTAACTAGCTAAATAGTTTATTAATTATTATACTAGATTTAGATTATTATTAATATTATACTAGATATAGTAAAAGCAGTTTTAGTAGTAATATTACTTAGAAGTTAAACTTATAGAGTAGTTATTAACTAGCTTATAAAGAGGGCTTTATATATTACTTAAGATAGTATAACTAGCTCTATTTTAGTTATTAATATTATAACTATTATCTACTTATTTACCTTCTATATAATTATACCTCTAAATAGCTTTATTATAAGTACTTATAAGCTTTTTTAGTTAACTATATTATCTATAAAGCTAGTATTTAAAGTAACTTTAAGCATATTATCTAGTTTACTAGGCTTAGTGCTATACTTAAGGTAGAGGTATTATATTTAGTAGAGGTATTAGAGGACTTAATTAGTAGTATAGTGCTATATAAAGCCTGGATTATTATTAAATCTTATAAGGTAGCTTATAGTAAATGCTATATTAGGCTATATTATTACTACTATATATAGGATTATTTTAATATAGTGTTAGTAGTAGTTAATCCTTTATAGAGCTGCTTTCCCTTTATATAGTTCTAATTTATCTTTTATTATAGATATATATACTTAATTATCTATATTAAGGCTTATAGTATACTGCTTAAGTAGCTTTTACACCTTATTTATAAATACTAACTATAATAGCTATAGCTTATATATAGCTCTGTTATAGAGCACTTTAATTCTGAGAAACTATTACAGGTTCTAACCTCCTTTAAGATAGTAATGCTTCTAGAAAGTGTTTATAGTCTCTTTTATACTTTTAGCATACTTATAAGGGAATATTAATATATAATTATTTATATAAAAGAAGAATATTACTTACCTATACTGCTAGTAGTAGTTCTTACTAGCTATCTATTTAAAGTTAAATATAGTAAGGCTTATCTCTAAGTGTTTTTACTAAAGTAGTAGTAAGCAGTATAGTTTATAAAGCACCTTTTATAGATATAGGACCTTATTATTATAGCAGTAGCCTAGCAATATACTTATAAATACTGTTTTATTAATAGATATATATATAAATATATTTATAGTATTATATTATAATAGCTCTATATTAAAATAAGTAGCTATAGCTATTAGTACTTAGAAAGATATATCTATAAGTATTACTATATATATATT